>OX155895.1:42264969-42525293 GCA_944588485.1 Phosphuga atrata
AACTACCAGACAAAAGATCCTAAGCTCTAGCATTGACAAGGAATCAATGAAATATCTTATACCAAGGGAGAAATCTTCACGGTGTCCCAAGATATATGGTTTACCAAAGATCCACAAAGATGGAGCCCCACTACGACCAATAGTAAGCTCCATTGGTTCACCGGTCCAACTTCTTGCGAAACATTTAGCAAAATGTTTACAACCATACGCAGAAGATTGTGATTCCTATGTCCGCAATGCTGAACACTTCATAGACATACTGAAAAATCACCAACTCCAGCCCGGCCACCTCCTTGTGAGCTTTGACATTGTATCTTTATTCACAAAAGTTCCGGTCCCTGAGGCCTTAAACATCATAAGATCAAAATTAAAACCAGAAAAGTATGTATCAGATCTGGCAGAACATTGTTTAAAGAATACATACTTTAGGTACGATGGCCAAATATACAAACAAGTCATAGGAGCACCAATGGGTTCACCTCTATCCCCAGTAATAGCCAACATATTTCTTACAGATTTTGAGGAAAAGGCAATCTCATCAGCCACACTTAAACCTACACTCTGGTTAAGATATGTTGACGACACATTTGTAATCTGGCCCCACGGCAGACCAGAGCTGGACAAATTCCTTACCCATCTTAACTCCCAACACGACCAAATTAAATTCACAATGGAGATAGAAAAGCATCAACAACTGCCTTTCTTGGATGTTTTGGTACAGAAGAAACCTGACGGCACATTGAGCCACACTGTGTACGGGAAACCAACCCACACAGACAGATATCTGAACGCTTCTTCGCAACATCATCCCAAACAACTAGCATCTGTAGTCAACACTCTTACTACCCGATCCAAAAGACTAGCCGACCAGCTTAACTTACCGAAAGAATTGAGGAACTTACGAGAAGCTCTTTCTTCAAATGGATATCCAAACAGCTTAATATCCAGAGCTTTCCGTCGTACAGAGAACAGTAGCCAAAGAACTGAAGAGCGTCCGAAACCCGTTAGCACAGCATACCTACCATATGTTCATGGATCAACTGACAAAATCGCCAGAATACTTAAAAGACACAACATCGACACCATTTTCAAACCTAACCAGAAAATATCCTCCATGCTACGCAGCGTTAAAGACACCATCCCGTTAGAATCCCATGGAATTTACGAAATACCTTGCGGAACATGTGAACATACCTACATTGGACGTACCAATAGAAAAATATCTGCTAGGATTCAAGAACATGTAGTTTCAACCAGACACAGAGACAAAGTTTCATCGGCACTTGTCCAACACACAAACACCGGTCACTGGATGGACTTTAGAAATTCAAGGACTGTTGCACAGATTAGCCACGAAATGTCACGAGTATACAGAGAAGCCATAGAGATAGAAAAACGAGACTACTGCATGAACACGAGAGACGATTCCTTGAGACTGCCCCCAGCATGGCGACCGATCATATCCACCCTCAAAATGCAATCCCAGACACCCCAGACTCATGTACGACCAACAAGACAAACAAACAACCGAACCGAAGCACCGCACACAACGCGCATGACCCGAAGCCAGACAGCTATAAGTAGTCGCATCGCACGAACGAGCTCTCAGTATGCGTCTAACGGTTGACCCGCACAAACGCATATATCTCTTGAGAATGGCGAATGTTAGTTCGCCGAAACGTCGAGAATCCGGTTCTTTTCAGAGCCAACCCTCAGCATCAACGCGGAATCCCCGAGAAAACAATACAACACAGGTATCTATCCGCGAAAACCTCAAATACAACATTATAAACCTCCACGGGGAGGAAATTTACCAGCTCACCCGTAGTTTCGAGAAACTACGGACAAAGCGCTCTCAATTATTATGCGATTTAGCATTTTTACGTCGCTGTAGAGATACAGACATAACACCCGTCTGTATGAGGCTGTCACACCAAAATCCGACAGCCAGGTCAGGCAAAATACTACACAACGCAAGCCAAGCTTTGCTTCGGGACGAAATTCAAACCAAACGACAGAAACTTGACAGCATCAGTCAAAATATCCTGACAACCCACATAGCTCTAACCACTACGCTACACCCTCTCCTCTGGCAACAGATAGACTTAATATCCAACAACAGAGCCGAACAAAATAGATTATTAATTACCAATAGACAGAAAGAAAAATACAACCTTCTCAGACGGAGACAAAAACCTGCACCAAAACCACTTAACATCGACAAAGTGGTTTACAATCTTTCAGACCAGCCCCTAGACGAACCTACCAAAACCGTACTGGCCAAGGGTTTTAACTTTGCAATAGCACCAACTCGGCTTCCCAAAGAAGACATAATCACTGGTGTCGAGACTGCTATTTCACAACTCCCTGCCACATTAGCCGAGACAATAAGACAGGAAACATGCCACATTTTAAGATCTGCCAAACCACCGACAAGAAACATCTCATACGAGGAATTCAAAGCCCTCAAGGTACTAAGAGAAAACAACAGCATTGTGGTTCTACCAGCTGACAAGGGAAATTGCTCTGTAGTCATGAACAGTGCTGACTATAAACAAAAAATGACCACAATCTTAGATGATCCGGCTTATTTACCCAGTACAACGGACCCCACAACCTATCTTGAGAAAACTACCAGACAAAAGATCCTAAGCTCTAGCATTGACAAGGAATCAATGAAATATCTTATACCAAGGGAGAAATCTTCACGGTGTCCCAAGATATATGGTTTACCAAAGATCCACAAAGATGGAGCCCCACTACGACCAATAGTAAGCTCCATTGGTTCACCGGTCCAACTTCTTGCGAAACATTTAGCAAAATGTTTACAACCATACGCAGAAGATTGTGATTCCTATGTCCGCAATGCTGAACACTTCATAGACATACTGAAAAATCACCAACTCCAGCCCGGCCACCTCCTTGTGAGCTTTGACATTGTATCTTTATTCACAAAAGTTCCGGTCCCTGAGGCCTTAAACATCATAAGATCAAAATTAAAACCAGAAAAGTATGTATCAGATCTGGCAGAACATTGTTTAAATAATACATACTTTAGGTACGATGGCCAAATATACAAACAAGTCATAGGAGCACCAATGGGTTCACCTCTATCCCCAGTAATAGCCAACATATTTCTTACAGATTTTGAGGAAAAGGCAATCTCATCAGCCACACTTAAACCTACACTCTGGTTAAGATATGTTGACGACACATTTGTAATCTGGCCCCACGGCAGATCAGAGCTGGACAAATTCCTTACCCATCTTAACTCCCAACACGACCAAATTAAATTCACAATGGAGATAGAAAAGCATCAACAACTGCCTTTCTTGGATGTTTTGGTACAAAAGAAACCTGACGGCACATTGAGCCACACTGTGTACCGGAAACCAACCCACACAGACAGATATCTGAACGCTTCTTCGCACCATCATCCCAAACAACTAGCATCTGTAGTCAACACTCTTACCACCCGATCCAAAAGACTAGCCGACCAGCTTAACTTACCGAAAGAATTGAGGAACTTACGAGAAGCTCTTTCTTCAAATGGATATCCAAACAGCTTAATATCCAGAGCTTTCCGTCGTACAGAGAACAGTAGCCAAAGAACTGAAGAGCGTCCGAAACCCGTTAGCACAGCATACCTACCATATGTTCATGGATCAACTGACAAAATCGCCAGAATACTTAAAAGACACAACATCGACACCATTTTCAAACCTAACCAGAAAATATCCTCCATGCTACGCAGCGTTAAAGACACCATCCCGTTAGAATCCCATGGAATTTACGAAATACCTTGCGAAACATGTGAACAAACCTACATTGGACGTACCAATAGAAAAATATCTGCTAGGATTCAAGAACATGTAGTTTCAACCAGACACAGAGACAAAGTTTCATCGGCACTTGTCCAACACACAAACACCGGTCACTGGATGGACTTTAGAAATTCAAGGACTGTTGCACAGATTAGCCACGAAATGTCACGAGTATACAGAGAAGCCATAGAGATAGAAAAACGAGACTACTGCATGAACACGAGAGACGATTCCTTGAGACTGCCCCCAGCATGGCGACCGATCATATCCACCCTCAAAATGCAATCCCAGACACCCCAGACTCATGTACGACCAACAAGACAAACAAACAACCGAACCGAAGCACCGCACACAACGCGCATGACCCGAAGCCAGACAGCTATAATATATATATATATATATATATATATATATTTAGTAAAAACTAAATTTTAAAAAGAATTTTAAAATTCACTATGTTTTTTGTGAATGTTTTTACCACTATGTTTTTTGTGAATGTTTTTACCACTATGTTTTTTGTGAATGTTTTTACCACTATGTTTTTTGTGAATGTTTTTACCACTATGTTTTTTGTGAATGTTTTTACCACTATGTTTTTTGTGAATGTTTTTACCACCATGTTTTTTGTGAATGTTTTTACCACTATTTTTTTTACGCGCTTATTTTAATGAAATGTTGAACTAACGTAGGTCAGAATATTAATATATATATATATATATATAATATATATATATATATATATATATATATATATATATATATATATATATATATATATATATATATATATATTTATATATATATTTATATATATATATTTATATATATATATTTATATATATATATATATATATATATATATATATATATATATATATATATATATATATATATATATATATATATATATATATATATATATATATATATATATATATATATATATATATATATATATATATATATATATATATATATATATATATATATATATATATATATATATATATATATATATATATATATATATATATATATATATATATATATATATATATATATATATATATATATATATATATATATATATATATATATATATATATATATATATATATATATATATATATATATATATATATATATATATATATATATATATATATATATATATATATATATATATATATATATATATATATATATATATATATATATATATATATATATATATATATATATATATATATATATATATATATATATATATATATATATATATATATATATATATATATATATATATATATATATATATATATATATATATATATATATATATATATATATATATATATATATATATATATATATATATATATATATATATATATATATATATATATATATATATATATATATATATATATATATATATATATATATATATATTTAGTAAAAACTCTGAATTTTAAAATTCACTATTTTTTTGTGAATGTTTTTACCACTGTTTTTTTTTGAAAATATTCCATATCTTGTGAAGTTATATAAATCTACACACTCTAAACGACTCGAGTTTCGACAGTTGAAGGTCATTTTCAAGTGGATTACAAAATGATGAGATTGAATTTATACTAAGAGATTTGGTGTGGAGGGTAGGCCTCTGCTATAGTTGGAGACTTATCTGGATACGATTGCGTTAGATTAGATAGTTGTAAAAGATTAGGTTGGTTTGCTCATTGCGGTGATTTGCAGATGATTACGATTTTGTATGAAATTTGCTAATGACTCTAGGAGATTAAGTTTCGAGTTCTGTTGCAGTTATGCAAGATTTTTAGATTATCTATCTACAGTACAGAGATGTTGATGTAGATGTATCTACAGGCTACACTACAGAGACCTGCCCTCCCTACCAAAACTCTTGATATAAATTCAATCAATTTGTAATCCACTTGAAAATGAACTTCACCACCCGAAAGTCGCGTAAAGTTTGTAGATTTATAGAACTGCACAAGTTACATAATATTTTCACAAAAATGAGTTGTAAAACAGAGTGAATATTGCAATTCAGAGTAAGTATGGATTACCAAGTAATAACGGTCGCAACTATCCTATTCATTAGTTAGAACTATTTTGTATCAATCTATATAAATAAAACATAGTCGGGTTAGTTGCACCAATTATAACTCAAGAACGGCTGGACCGATTTTTATAATCTTTGATTTGTTCGATTTGTCTCTGTCCCGTACAGCAGAATAATTATTAAAACATGGGAAAACTTCACGATAAAAAAATCATGAAAATAATTCATTTTCTCATATACTATGCTATGATTGTTGCAGCCATGGGAATTACATTCATTTCAATTTAATTAAAATACATTTCGTTTTCATTTTTGTACATTTATTGAACTTAATTATTTAACTTAATTCATTTTCAGTTTTTATTTTTTCTTGTCTTAATAAAAAACTGATTTAATTGAGCTAATAAGATAACATTTATTGATTCTGAAGCGGTACAAAGTTCGACGGGTTAGCTAGTTCAGAATAGAATAGAAATGGTACCGACTTCAATAACTCATATAAATACTTGTTACTCCTATAAAACTAATTTTGATGCTAATTATCAGTAAAAACTGGAAATATTTGCCTATATTGTTTTATAATTTAAACTCAAGTGGGTGGTTGAATGTAGGACAGATTTTAAAAAAACTTTTAATTTCAATTTCAATGTTTGTGTGAAATTTTAAACTAGAACAGTAAGTGTAACATTTTACGCAACAAAAAAATGTCAATGAAAAAATGTATGTTTAGTCATAGCCATTTCACATTTTCTATTACAATGGTGAATACATACTAATGTAGTAATTTTGGTTTAGCATAAAAATGGGAATAAAATTTAGCAGTTACTTAGTTTGAAAACTATTAGATATTACAAGTAAAAATGATTTTTTAAAAACAATGAATTAATTTTTCCATTTTAATTAAAGGTTAGCAGCGAGTTAAAACCTGCGCCAAATGACAAAAACAAAGTAGCCTTGAAAAGAGGTCCTCAATAAAAAACTAAAAAATTCAGACTAAACACATTTAAAGATTTTTTAACTAATACAAATGTAACAATATTTATGTATTAATTACCAACATCTATCGTAAAATGTTCAAGGTACAAAAGAACGATATTAAAGATAAAAACATGCTTTTATTTTTAACTAGCTGACCCGGCGAACTTCGTATCGCCTCAGAATCTATCATCAAACATTAAAAAATATCTTATTAGCTAAATTAAAGTCAGTCAAATGTTTCGCTTATCGATATCTGGTAATATTATCGTACACGATCAAATAATAGATGGGAATATAATCGTGTCTTTCTTCTTCCTCGCATAAGGTACGACGTATAAAAAAGCCAAATCCAAAAATTCAAAATCCTAAAGCCCAAGTTCAAAAGCCCAAATAACAAAAGCCAAAAACCAAAACATAAAAACCCCAAAATCCAAAAGTTCAATCTGTAAAAGTACAAGGAACAAAATTGCAAAAGCCCAAAATTAAAAATATAAAAGCACAAAATACTAAAATCCAAAAATCCGAAAGTCCAAAATCGATAAGTAGTTTTTCGAGATTCAGGCCACAAACACCCAAGGATTGGCCTTGTGATTTGTTGATCGTCATGGCAAATGCAAGTGAATTGGAAATTGAAGTCGTTTAAGCTCGAATCGAATATCGGTTGGGATTATCGGAATTCTCGGAATGAGAACTTCCTCACCTTTGAAGTAACCTTTAAGTGTCGTCGCGTAAATTACATTGCTCATGAGTTTTGTCACCACGAAACACGTTACGTTACATAGCTAAACGACCAACCAAGTTCAGATTTCGAAGCATGATGACTACCCAGCCAACCTTCAGTTGTAAATTGTACGGCGGCACGACAGGCAGATCCAATGAGTATAAAATTCTGCTAGATAGTTGGTTGCCTCGTCTTCATTTGTAACAGAGTCGATAGATTTTAAAGAATGCAGTGGACCAACGATTTGATTTTGAATTATGATGTTTAAGTGATTTACATCTTTGTTCTTTGGCAATGCATTGCTCGTTCACTCAACCAATAGTATTTTTTGTGATTTTGTGAAAAATAAGCCACCATTTCCATCATAAATTGCCTTCATTAACTTATCGTACACATCCTTCTCTTTTGAGTTCATCAGTGGTACATTCATTCAAACTGATTCGTTCAATGCATCTCGGTCGTATTCACGTTCATGTTCCAATTCTCGATTGAAAACGTCGTTCATAGCACGTTTTGGCGTTGGTATTCCTACCTTTACTAACGAACTGCCGCACATGAAGTAACCCATGTCTTCTATCAAAATCAAAGTCTGGTAATGTATTTCCTCATTCACCTCGAAATCGGGATTCCCAGAAGTGATTCGAAGTAAAATGTCTTCTGACATGTCATCCTTGTACTTATTCCACTGTTCAATTGGATTCAATCGGATAGATGTCGAAATAATGATAGCAAATAATGTACGCACATTACATACGCACCTGATTTGGAAATGCAGAAAGATCTGATTTAACTATTGTAATGTCCTAATAAGTTTCGTTTTCAAGCAAATTGAGCTGTTGACATGCAGCACGAAATGTTGGATACACTACACCATTGACAGTTCGCAGTGATTCAAAGATAGTCGGCCCACGAACATTAGAGAGTAGGGAAATGTTCGTGCAAATAGATCGCATTAGCAAATAAAAAAGAAACTTGGCAATATTGTCGCTGGTGGTGTTGCAGCACGCTGAGCAACATTTGATGCGGTGAAATAAACTCGTTGACTATTTTCTAGATGCACCGCCAAATGTAAAACACGTGGATGACGTTTATGAATGGAGAATGAATAGCGCCATCTATTGGCATAGCTTAAGTTATAGCTTAAGTAGTTTCGGCTGTGAGAATATATGTGGCGCTCCATAAAAAAATGAAAAAAAAACAATTATTTTCATTATTATTAACTTTTCTTGTGAATTGTTCCAATATTTTAATAGCAACTATAATAGTAGGGGTGGAGACAATTGCAACAAATCAAAAATCATAAAAATCCGTCCAGCCGTTATTGGGTTTTCAAAAGCCAAAATTCTTCAAAAAGCCAAAAGCCATTTTAAAAAACAAAAAGATATTGAAATGGAGTATCCACAAGTAACACCACAATGAATCAATTATCTAAAAAAGAACAAATAAGACCAGACCAGGGTTCCCAAAAATGGTCAAAACAAACGGTCGATATGACAACTATTATATATTTTCTATTGCTCATGCGGGATAATTATTATTTTGGCGCTCGTTTTTTACTGCGAAAAATGGCTGTTTGTCAATTCAATTATTGCAAGGATACTTGTCGCACGCAAATTTAGATTGTGTTTTTTTTAGTTACCTATTCTTTATTAATAATTTGCGTGCGCAAATTTTTAATAAAAATAGAATAGGTAACTAAAAAAAACACAATCAAAATAAGTATTAAAAAAGTAACGTGAATGTGACGCGAAAATGATTTTTTTTCATTATGAAATTGAAACTAAATTAAGAGTTTTAGAATGAGTGTATATTCTATATTCTATGATAGTCTATAGTCTATATTATATGATACCCGAGACTGATGAAAGTTCTTATCCCGAATTCACACCACCGGAGATATAATTGAAAAAGCAAATTCTTCATTTAGGATTCTTTTTTTTTATGGCCCATGAACCCAAAACTTGTAAGACATGTCTCCTCGCATAAGTAAAAAAATATTAAGTACACATTGTTAGGTATTGTCAATAGGGAATCTGCAATTGATTTAAATTTACTTGATTTTTTTACCCCCGATACTTCAGATTACTACTATACCATTATGTTCTCATTTAGTTTGTATTTAATGCCATAAAACTTAAATCAAAAAGTCAAAAATATGCGAGCAAATTTCAAATTTGCAAAACGCGTCACTATTGGTCGATATGGTATGTGACGTGCACGTTGACATTTATCGGAGTCGATGTAGGTAGGGTGGACTATACACCTCGATTGGAACTTTGTCAAACACTTTATCTGGTGTTCTTATTATAGTGATTTTGCATTCCGGTACTATAGAATATTTATAAAACGTTTTTTTAGCTTTTTCATTATCGAAATAGCAAATTCAAACTGAAAATCCTTAACTGTCTATGCAAATAGGCTATGCAACACTGAATGTGTGGAATGCGACGTCATCCAAAGCGCGCGATAAATTCAAACAGGTCAAATTTAATCGGTATTGAATTGAAACACTTTCAACAGTATTTATATATTTTACTATGTTAAAACGAAGTAAAAAGTGTATTGAGCATATAAAAAAAAATGATGAATATTCCCTATTGCCCTCTCGAGCGATTGAGCGAACTCACATCGTTCGTGCGCCAAATTTCGCTCTTGTGGGCAAATGAGAACTTGCCGCACTAGTTCCACAATATACTAATTTGAACAAATTTATTGTTATAAACACTTGTTCATATGTACACTTATGCAAATATCTTTATTATTGGATATTAAGACCAAGAGGGACGAAGAGGGAGAATGAGAATACTGGAAAGCAGAATTATAACAAGAGCAGTGGGCCCAAAGAAAACACAAGGGCACAAGGGCCCAAATAACACAGACCACTCATAAAACGAAGTATTCTAGAAGAGGAAGACATAGTGAAATTCAGAAAAGCACGAAAGCTCAGCTGGTATGGCCATATATAAAAAAATAACGCAAGACTCCACAACGAAGAGAATTACAAAC
Source organism: Phosphuga atrata (assembly GCA_944588485.1). NCBI lineage: Eukaryota > Metazoa > Arthropoda > Insecta > Coleoptera > Silphidae > Phosphuga > Phosphuga atrata. Next base: position 42,275,582 of record OX155895.1, read on the forward strand.
TGGAAAGCACCCAGTACTCAGTAGACCAACAGAAAGGCCGAAAATAAGATGACAGGACCATATACACGAAGATATGCGAATAATGGAAGTCCTTTGAAAATCGCTTTACGATGAATAAATAAATACATACATACATATTTATTTTAATTAATTTAAGAAAAAATGTCAAATAGTTATAAATCTTAGATTGTCCTGTTGGAAAATATTGTTACAAATAATTTAAATAAATTTAAAAATAGAGTGAATAAATTGTCTATTGAAACAATTAATACGTGGTCTGTTAGAAAAGTATCCGACCTTTAGCCGGTAAAAAAAAACTGGCATACCTGGAGCGTTCGAAACCTAATCACCCTCAAAGTAGTCTTCTTGGGACTCCACACAATTCTGCCAGCGGTGCCGCCGTCTGAAATCGCGTTCCTTTCAATGGCCCCTTGACTTTGGGGAATAGCCAGAAGTCGCAGGGGGCCATATCAGGAAAGTAAGGAGCCTATGGAACCAGAGGAGTCTGGTATTTCGCCAAAAAAATGTGAAGCAAGTGCGATGAATGTGCTGGAGCATTGTCGTGATGGAGTCGCCAATTACCTGATGACCACAACTCTAGTCGCTTGCGCCGCACAGCATCACGTAGGTGACGCAAGACATCCCTATAGTACTCTTTGGTGATTTTTACTTGGATTGAAAAACCGATGAGAGCACGTCACTCGAACACTGCTCCACAGCAACTGACGCTACCTACAGGCGGGAAAAAATGCACTCATGCACAAGAAGGTTAAAGGTCGGCTCATGCAAGCGCGCTTGATTCAAATCTATCAGGTTTTCAAAATAAAAAATAAAGTCGGATACTTCTCAAACAGACCACGTATAAATTTGTGTATACTTTGTCTGAACGACTTAGTTAATATATGCATTTACTAAAGATATACATTGACTAACTTAAAGATTTGACTGTAACATATATTTGAATCGGTTAAGTGTTAAATGTGTCAACGCTAAATTGTGAATTAATGAATGCCACAAATTATGTTGCGATTTATTTATTTCAAAATACGCACTAAATAAACAAAGATTTTGATAATTTATATTTGGCGTAAAAGGCTTGGTTTAATTTATTCCTGTTCAATTAAATTATGCAAACACGGCATCCGATTTCACAAAATAACATTTTTTCTTACAAGAAAACGTGAATCAAAGAATTGAAATTTCAACATACAATACACGCTAATAATTGGAAAATAGGTGTTATTTCGTAATGAGAACAAGGGCATATGAAATAACATACTAATTTTTTGCTGCTCTGACTCATACGTTCAGGGATACGCTAATAAGAAATAGTGCTAATAATATTATAAATTATATCTAATATAATTAAATTAATAACAGATCAAATCTAACAAATATATTGTATATAATACAAAACGTTGTATTCTATGATTACTCAAACAACAAACATAATTTGAATGGGAAGGTAATTAGGTAATTTGATTACTATTATTATAATGCTACTATGATAACTAAATTTAAATAAAGAAAAGTTACAGCGAATATTTCTTTAAATAAAGATTGTTAATACAAATTCACAGGATGTTTCCAAATTTTAATAAAGATCAAATTAGGACGATTATTTGGTCGGTAACGGCATATTCCTTTCTTCATCTATAGAAACAAAACATATTTATTGTGAACATGTAATTGTTGATAAAGGGGTTTGAACAAAAATGATCTTACTACTCGATTTAATATTTTAAAAATAAAAATTATTGAACCAGAATGAAGAGAACTTTAATATATGTACATATAGTATTTTGTTTAAAATTATTTATAAAATCACAAATTTAACGGTAGTAAAAACAGCAATAGAAAAATAAAAACAGTATAATATTACACGCAATTAAAAAATATTTGGTTTAAACTATAATTATTATAATGAATTAGCATTGCGGAAATAAATACACAATTTAATTTGCTATACACTTTCGTTTAAATAAATCACAAGGTTGTCTCGCTGCTGGAATTAAACCCCAGACGAAAGTAAATTTTATTAAAAAAACTTTCTATTTCTGATAATATTTGTAAATATATTCAATAGAAAACTGTGTTAATGACATACATTGGACTACTGGTTCAAATCTTTTACCGAGATTCTAATCAAATCAAAAACTTCAAATCTTTTTCCTAGATTCTAGTCAAATCAAAAACTTCAAATCTTTTTTCCAGATTCTAATCAACTCAAAAACTTCAAATCTTTTTCCAAGATTCTACTTAAGTCAATAACTACAAAACATTTAATAGAATCAAGATTAAATAAAACGCATTAGACCGACATTAAAGTGTTAAGAAGACTAGAAACACAGGAGTATGCAATAGGCTTCTATAGGGATAGGGCCAGATGGATTAAACTAAATTGTTAAGATTAAGCAAACAAAAAAAGAAAGATAAGGTGATATGAGTAGACATACAATAAAAGATACAGAACATTAGATACAAAAGATTAGACGGACAAGAACAGCCACCAAAACAAAAGGTTAGGTTGGAGATTCTAATCAAATCAAAAAGACACATAAGATGACATGAGTAGACATACAATATAAGATACACAACATTAGATAGAAAATATTAGACAGATAACAATAGCCACCAAAACAAAAGTTTAGATAGATAATACTAGACAAACATAGACTAAACAGTTGATATGTCCTTTTTTCAGGACAGATCAGAGAAATCAGAATAATCAAACTTCAACTAGACGGACTAGAGACTAAATTGTGAAGGCTTATAGAGAAAACTGAACAAACAACATACAAGGGTAGAAGTACTCTTCTATTTTGTTTGTGTTGCCCTTCTAATGTATTTCAAAATTTAAATCAAATTTTAAATAAATGAGAATTATAATTTAAAATAAAATATACTAGCTAAATGTACTACACACAGAGTATCAATAACTGTTTCGTATAGTCGTTGCTTTGAATTTAGTATTTTGTGTTGAGTTTATATTCAATAAATATCCAGCTAATAGAATAATAGAATTACAAAAAATGACACACAGAGCTCGCAATAAAAACATTATTGGATATTAAAATTATATCACAATATAAATTGGATTATTAGAATAAATGCTATTGCATTATCAATTGAAATATAACACAATACTGAAATACATTATGATTTTCTTTGTGAATTAAATGCGAGTTTTTTAATGGACATACAGGGTGTTAGGTAAACATGCGGTAAAAATTCAAGAGGTTATTCCTTTCTAAGGATATTTTGAATAAAAAAAAAACCATTGATTCGAAGACACATGACAAAAAAGTTATCAGGTACAAAAAAGTAATGAGTTTGTCTAGTACAAACATTGTTGACGATAACTTGGAACGGCTGTTTTATCTACTAACGTACAAGTGGATTTGATTTGAATACGTCTCGTCAGTGATCTTCGCCTGTATCGGTCGCAGTTGTTTACATTGAGTGACATTTGGCTGTTGGACGGGTTTTCAATAGCTAGTGAAGTCCTTCTATGTATATGAACGCCGAGATGTCTAACAAGCATTTTATGTATGAAATTGCTGATGGCAATTCATTAAAAGCTAGGCGATTGTCTTCATGTAACAGGCACATTGAAACGAAATGGATGGCCAGGAAGATAAATGACAGTCAGAACAGTACAACGGGAACAGAATGTTCTGGACATGAAAGAGGAAGATCCAAGTATTTCTACGCGAAAATTGCCAATACTTTGAATGTCAGAAATTGGACAGTTTTCTTTCAAATTCTTTATATTTAAATTAAGGCAATTTGTTGTATTCATACCACATTCAACGTGTTAGGCACTACTAACTGCTGATTATCGTCCACGTATTGCGTTATGTCAATGGCTCTTGCAAACATGAGTTCTATTCCCTTAATTCTTGACACAGATTTTCTTCACCGATGAAACCAGTTTTTCAAGAAATTTAAAAATTTATTTTCATAACTACCAGGTGTGGGCAGGTGAAAATCCGCATAAGGTATGTGAAGATTGATTTCAAAACCAGTCCTCCTTGAATGTTTGGGTTGAATTTGTGGCTGACTATCTAATTGGACCGGTATTTCTACCAGAAATGCTTGCTGCCGAGATGTATCGCAACTTTTTGGAAGAAACACTGCGCGAGTTTCTTTTCCGAGAAGAATTACAATGTGGTTTTAGCCCGATGGTCAGCACCACATTTCAGTTTGGTTGCGCCTGATATTTTAACAGCAACATACGGAGATCGCTGGATTCGTCGAGGTGGGCCACACGAATGGCCTGTTTGATCCCCAGACTTGGGCCCCCATGATTATTTATTATGAGGCTATCTGAAGTCATTAGTTTACACTAATCCAGTAGAGAATTTGGCCGAATTGCGAAATCGGATAATTGCTGTGTGTAACTCAATTAAAAACAGCCCTAGGCAAAGAAGCTAATAACCCAAAGAGCTACCGCCCGATCTTGCTGCTATGCCACACGTATAAAATCTTTGAAAGATTAATATACAACCGACTTTCACCGACCGTGGATCCAATCTTCATACCACAACAGGCTGGATTGCGCCCCGAAAAAAGCTGTACGGCAAAAGTGCTCAATCTAACTCAGCACATTGAGAACGGTTTCCAAGGAATATATAACGGGCGCCATTTTTATCGACCTCACGGCGGCATATGACAGCATCTACCTCCGACTCCTAAAGCAGAAGATATATCATACAACCAAAAATATCAATCTCACAAACATTATCAGGAACCTGCTCCAAAACCGGAGGTTCCTGGTGGAGTTCCAGGGAAAGCGAAGTAGGTGCAGGAACCAGAAGTAGGTGGAGGAACGATAGGGCGACCAAATCACAAGGGAAACATTCGAAGAGGTGGAACAACGTCTGAGTGCGGCCCTAGTAGAGTTAGATTCGTACTATAGAAATAACCAGCTGAAGCTAAACCCAACAAAAAAGCAGGTATGTAGCTTCCATCTCACGAACAAGCAGGCCGGCAGAAAAATACAGATCGAATCGAAGGGAGTACTATTGGAGCACTGCCCCAACCCTAAATACTTGGGCGTAACACTGGACAGGGCCATCACATTCAAGCGTCACTGCCTTAACACCAAACTGAAAGTTAGCAGAAGAAACAATATAGTGCGCAAGCTGACCAGCTCTAATTGGTGAGCCCAAGCCAGGGTTTTCAAAACCTCAACACTCGCCCTATGGCACTCCGGCGGCGAGTATGCATGCCCGGTTTGGTATAGCTCAGCGCACGCAAAACAAGTTGATGTCGCCCTCAACGAGACAAGCAGAATCATCATCGGATGCTTAAAGCCAACACCCCTGAACAAAATCCATTACCTAGTTGGATTCGATCCCCCTGCCATCCGTAGAGAAGCAGCAGCACTCTAAGAACGATCCAAAGCAGCAGTATCTGAACGACACCCCCCCTACGGCCTCAAACCGGCGCACCAGCGACTAAAATAAAGGCGAAGCTTCCCGAGATACTGTGTCCCGCTAGATGTACCATAGAGGACTATGGCATCGAAGCCGAACGCAATTGACGTCGCCCGCTTCTGGTAAAAACATGTTTAGCTCACGTCTGAAGTGACGATAGACATTTATAAATGTGTGTTAGACTCAATGATTTGGCACTCAATGAACATAAGATTCAATGCTTTTATCCAGGATGGAAGAAGTCATTTCGAACATTTATTGTAGATTGAGCAACTTTACATGTACTTTTTGAATATAAAATGTTGTTAGTGTCGCAAATTTTGTTCACCCTGTATCTTCGATACAAAGAGGATTTTCAGAAATCATCATACGACAAAATATTATTAGAATAGGCCCAAGGGATAACCCCTTGAATTTTTGGCGCATGTATAACTAACACTCTGTATAGCTAATGTTATTGGCAAACAAACAGTGAAATGAAATGCGATTTTATACAAAGATTAGTGTTTAGACTGCATTTTGCAACAATTTAAATATAATCTAACAATAGAACAAGTTAATATTTAATTAATCAAGTTTTGCAATGCAAGAATTCCAAGCAAATTTGAGATACATGTTAAGCAAATATTGGATAAGGAAAATTAATTAGACAAACAACTCAGTGAGCGTTACTGTGTCGACAGTTCTGATTAAAGATTAATTATTTATTCAAAAACTAATATCTAGACAAGCAAGAAGTCTAGACTTAGAGTCTAGACTTTTTTAATATTTCCTTAAATAAATAAATAAATAGTGTAATATGATACTTGCGAAACAAGTTATCTCTAAGGATTATTTTTAAGGATAATTTCTAAGGATTCGTAAAGACTAGGCAGGCAAGGTTGGAAAATACTAGCTGTTACTTGAACTTGATTTTTGATATTTAATTAAAATGAAAAAACTAATTTAAGTTTAAAAGTGGGATTAAATTAAAAAGAAAAAGGAAATTAAGTTAAATGAGTCACTTTTTATCCTAATTATAAACTTAATAATCTAGGTAATTTTTTTAATTTAAACTTCTTTCACATATTAAATTTGTATTAAACAACCGAAAGTAAATGGACCATTGTTTTTACTTTCTGTGTATTTATTTTGTGTACCAAATTTCTACAAAATTATTAACTTTATTGTTCTTTAATTAACCCATGCACAATTTTATTGTTTATTTATGAAATGAACAAGTTCATTTAGAGATTTTTTCTTATGAATTATTACCAAATGAATTCATTCTACTGCTCCGTTTACAATTTCTTTTCTGAATCGGATTTTCTGATACGAACACTAAATTGAAAAATTGAATTGAATTGAAAAGTTTTAACCATCATCATCATCAATCAGCCATTTGTGTTCACTGCAGTTGCTTGTGTCCACTGCTCTCCATTTATCCCTATCTTGTAGCTTCCACATCCAGTTTTGAATGATGCGCTTAATATCGTCGGGTCATAGTGTCCTCTGCTTCTGAATGCAAGTTGTCTGTTCGCCATTCGAGTATCCGTTTCATCCACCTAACATGCGCTATCCTGGAAATGTGGCTGGCCCAGTTCCTTCTTTTAGTATTAATCTTGCAGTTGCCTTTTCATAAGTTCCATTTATTAGTGAGGAATAGCGGTGATCCATTCTACATTCCGCGAGTGCTTCAAAGACTTTATGTTGGTTTTAACCATACTTGATAATAATACAGTATAATCTTGATAAGCCGACTCATATAGGAACAGACAACCGCCGGTTTATCACTTGGGGTGGCGTTTTCTTCTGTCCATTTCGAACAAACATTGAGTACGTCAAACGCATCACCGTTTGCTACACTTCGTCGAATTCAAACTGTCAAGTCATCGTCATCAGTAGAACAAATTTCAGTCATCAGTCCAAAAATAGAAGGCTGAGGATTTCTTCATCAGAAAAGAAATGAAAATTTTCCTACCTTTGCCTTGAAGCCAAGTTATGTCATCGTTTGTCAGTATCACATCCACTTCACATTTTTTGGAATGCTGTTGTAAAAATTCCGAAGACAATTTTAGAGTTATCTTGGTGAGAATCGTGAATCAAGTTTTCAGAGTTTAAGGGTGTCTCTTTTGACTATATTTCAGTTGTACGCCAGGATCTTAAACGACGCGGGACAACGGAAAGAAAAGACACGTGTTTCCCCAGAGTGCCGGATTACGGCAAAAATTAATGATTAAAAAATTAAACCGCCGGATTATCAAGAGTATACTTTATATAATAATACTCTAGAAGAAAAATGGAAAATATTCAAAGATATACTGAAATACTCTGCATGTAAAGCATGCAAAATTACTATAAGAGGAGGATCCAAGAAAAGAACTAGCTAGTGGAACGAGGAAATATAACACATCTTCAACACAAAAACGATAGCTTGAAAAGGATACCCTAGCCGAAGAACAGCAGAAACATACGCTACATACAAAGCAACAAGGAAAGTCGTAAAAGAAAAAGTCAAACAAGCTAAAAATAAGGAGTGGGAAGAAGTTGGAGAAAAGATTGAGTATAGTAACAAGAAAAACCAAAAACTCTTCTACAAAGTACACAAGAACATAAGACGAGATAAAGTGAAAACAGTTAAACAGATGAAAGATAACGAAGGCCAAATATTAGCAGAAACATCGAAAATAATAAAAAGATGGGGCGAAGAAATGTTGGATGCAACAAATGAAGAAAGAATAGAAATTTTAAAAGAAGCAAGACATGCAAAAGCTTGGACAAATGAAACAACTACAACTACATGAAATACATTTTTGTTCTCAAAAATGGAAAAGCGCCAGGCCTAGATAAAATTAAAACGGAAATGCTAAAACATATGGGAAAAAAAGGCACTGAACTATTGCACGACATTGTAGATATGGCTTGGAAAATACAAGAGCTCAGTAATAATACCCATATATAAAAAAGGAGACAAAAGAGAATGTGGAAATTACCGAGGGGTATCTCTCCTATGCAGTTCGTGCAAAGTATATGAAATAATTTTAGAGGAAAGACTAAGAATCACCACGCAAAGAGAAGTACATAAAGCTCAAAGCGGTTTTCGGCCCGGCTATGGTGTGAAAGATCACATATTCACAATAACAAACTTAACAGAAAAGTACCTAAAGTATGACAAAGAAATATACCTATGTTTCATTGATCTTGAAAAGACTTTTGACAAAGTTCCCCGACATCACATATGGAAAACATTAGGAAAATATGTAAGTAGACGATAACCTGACTAAGGCAATAAAATCAATGTGCAAAAATAGTGCAAATATAATTTGAGTATTGAACGAGGAATCAGATAAATTCATTACCACACAGGGGTTAGACAAGGAAGGGTGCTCAGTCCACTGATCCTAGATCTGAACAAAATAATAAATTAATGCAGTAATAAAACTAGAAAAATAAGTGCAGGATACAACAGAATGCAATCTATAAACATCAGCGAATGTGTAGTTCTATACGACATCGTAGTAATTGCAAACAGTGAAGAGACACTACAACACAATGTAGAAACATGTACAAAAGCATTAGTAGAAAAAGGGATGAATACAAGTGTAAAGACTAAAACCAGCGTTATCTCCAAAGCAAGTCAACACAGGTAAAATACCTCAAAAACAGGTAAAAAGGTAAAATGATAGAACAAGTAGATAACATCAAATACTTAAGAATAACAATTAACCAAGCAGGAAACTATGAAACAGAAATCAATAGTAGAATAGCAACCACAACCAAACTATATCGCAACATGAGAAATGGTGTTAAACCAAAAACAAATAAGTGTTTAAACAAAAAACAAAACTGGCGGTATAAAAATGAAATTACATGCCTATGCTACTCTATGGATGTGAATCATGGGTAACAAAAGATAAAATACAAAAGATAATTTAAGCAGCAGAAATTAAATATCTGAGAAGAACAGCAAATGCCACGCTACTCAACAGGATAAAAACGATAGAATACGGGAGGACCTAACAGTAGAAAATGCGAGGAAGAACACAAAAAAGGCACAACTGAGGTGGTAGGGGTATCAAAAAGGCTGGACAGAAACCGGCAAGTCAGGAAAGTATGGTAAACAAGAAAAGTGGCAAATTACGAAGAGGAAGACGGGAGGATCTAACAGTAGAAACTGCGAGGAAGAACATACAAAAGGCACAACTGAAAGTGGTGGGGGCATCTTAAAAGGATAGACAGAAATCGGCAAGTCAGGAAAGTATGCTAAACAAGAAAAGTGGCAAAGGACGAAGAGGAAGACCTAGTTTATTCAACCTAGAAGAAATAGAGGGATAAAGAATTGGAGGAAATGCTAAAAGAAAATGATGAACAAGAGAAACGGAAGTACTGGCACACTTAGAAACAAAAGTCAAAGAACAAGGAAAATAAACTAAATGAAATGTATATAACCTCAACACGTAACAGAACATGAGGCCAAGATTATACATATGTATATATATATATATATATATATATATATATATATATATATATATATATATATATATATATATATATATAAGTGTGTGTGTATGTATATATAGTAACTCCGCCTGCAGAACCGCTGGGTGGATTCAGTAGCCTAGCGGCCAGTTGCCGGTCCCAAGCCCGGATAAAGGAGGAGGGTTGGGCGCAAGGTTAACAACCCTGCCCCGTAAAAAACCTACTGTTACGGAAACTCAACAATATGAAAACCAGACTGAACAACGGAGACAACCTCGGCAATGGAAAAGGAAGAATGATTTGACTATATCCACATGGAATGTACGAAGCTTGTATAGTATCGGAGCTAAGCAAGAAGTAAAAAATGAACTACTAAAATACAAAGTACAGATAGCAGCACTTTAAGAGATATGATGGAAAGGAAAGGAGATAATGAATCTGAAGGAATTTACACTATTTAACAGCGGTAATAGAAATAATACGCTCGATACGGGGTTCCTAGTCAACACAAAGATGAAACACATGTTAAAAGGTTTCAAAGCGGTAAATGAGATAATCTGCGCAATAAGAATACAAGGGAAATTTTACAACACGACATCCCTAAACTGCCACGCCACTACGGAAGAGAAAGAAGCAATAATTAAAGATACTATCAAAGCTTCTATCAAACCCTGGAAAGGACATACGAGACAGACCTAGGCATGACATTAAAGTAATCCTAGGAGATTTAAACGCTTCAATCGGTAAATAAATAGGCTACAGACCAACCGTAGGCAGACACAGCAAACACGATATATGCAACGATAACGGAAGAAGATAGATTTTGCGATGGGGAAAAATATTATAATCTCCAGCACCTGCTTCCCACACAAACAAATACATAAAGAGACTTGGACAACACCCGATGGAAATACCCGCAATCAAATAGATCATATTCTCATAGATAAAAGACACGCATCACACATCATCGATGTTAGAAGTTGCCGAGGGGCAAACTGCGACTCAGATCATTTTATGGTGAAAGGGAAATATAGACAGCGAATAACAATAATGGAAAAGGGTACAAACTGCAATAAGCGAAGAGTTTATGATAATGAAAAACTAAAAGACGAGGAGACGCAAATCAGATACCAACAAAGAGTCACAGCACTTTTGAACGATAACACGGGTGACATGGACAGTCAAGAGAAGTGGGAAAGAATAACTAGAGCTATACACACAGCAGCAAGTGAAATTATAGGGAAAAGACCAACACGAAAAAGCAATAACTGGTACGGCGAAGAATGTAGAGAAGCGCATAAGGAATGAAAGGAAGCTCGAAAGAAAACGATACACAGAAAAACTAGAGCAAATATGGAAGGATATAAAAATTAGAGAAGGCATTCCCAAAACCTGTGCAGAGCAAAGAAAAGAGCATACGAAAATAAGAGAGTAGAAGAACTAGAACAAGAATACAGAAACCAATGTGTGCGATCATTTTACCAAAAAGTGAAGGAAGAAAAAGAACAATATCAAGCAAGAACAAACATATGTAAAAACTAAGCAGGTGAATTAGTAGCAGGCGAGGAAAGTATAAGTGCAAGATGGAAATAATATTTTGAGGAATTACTAGAGGCTAATGAGAGTGAAGAAGAAGAGGAAGCAGAAGAAGATGACGATAATAAAGATACTCAGTACTACGGCCCACACATATACGTAAAGCCACCAACGAGGAAAGAAGTTAAACAACAAGTGAATAAATTAAAAAAACAAAAATCGCCCGGAGAAGATGAGGTAACAGCGGAACTAGTAAAGAATGGAGGGGAAGAACTAGGAGACAAAATACACGAGCTAATACAAGAGATATGTACAAGAGAAAATGCCAGACAGCTGGTCAAATGCAATAATATGTCCCATCTATAAGAAGAAAGGAAATAAGCGGCAGTGCAATAGTTACAGAGGAATATCTTTATTAGGAGTTGTGTACAAAATTGTGGCATCTATAATAGTGGGAAGAATAAATCCATATACAGAAGAAACATTGGGCGAATACCAATCAGGATTTAGAAGGGGAAGGTCAACGACCGACCACATATTCACAATAAGAACAAGCCTGGAAAAGTGCTACGAATACAATATCGATGTCCACCAACTGTATATAGATTTTAAGCAGGCATACGACAGCGTCAAGAGAGAATATGTAGAACAGACAATGAAACAATTTGGAATCCCAGAAAGCTAGTTAACCTAACGAAAATGACAATACAACACACAAAAAATAGAGTGAGAAACCAAGGGAACCTGTCACAGCAGTTCGAAGTGAAAAGGGGACTGAGGCAAGGCGACCCTCTGTCTACTACGTTATTTAACCTAGCACTCGAAAGATGTATAAGAAAGAGAGATACAAATCCAGGAGGGAATATTTATAACAGAACCTGCCAATATCTAGCATACGCAGACGACGTAGTGATACTAACAAGAACAAAACAAGCCCTAAAGACTGCATATTGTGAATTAGAAAAAGAAGCAAGAAAGGCTGGATTAAAGGTAAATGCAGAAAAAAACAAGTACATGCTGATGACGAGAGACATGAGAAGAGAACAGACGAATATAAGAATAATAACAATTTCGAAGAAGCACAAACATTTAAATACCTAGGAAGCACAACCACAAAAGACAATGAAACAAGCGAAGAAATAAAAACAAGAATCTCAGCAGGAAATAGAAGCTACTATGCACTAAAAACGATATTCTAGTCAAGGAATATATCAAGAAATGTTAAAAAGAGAATATATAAAACAATAATAAAACCAGTAGTAACATATGCAAGCGAAACGTGGGTTCTAAAACAAGAAGACGAAAAAGACCTGTGTATCTTTGAAATGAAAATATTAAGACGAGACCGGAACAGTGCAAGAAGAAGGGGAATGGAGGATACGAATGAATGACGAGTTAAGAAACCTATATGAAGACCCAGATATAGTTGCCACAGGAAAGTCCCAACGATTGAAATGGTTGGGACACGTAATAAGAATGAAAAATAATCGCGGTCCAAAAATGGCATTTGACAAAAAACCAGAGGGAACGCGAAAGCGAGGCCGACCCAGAAAAATATGGAGCGATAATGTGAAAAACGACCTAAGAGAAATGAAAATAAGAAGTTGGAGGAGAAAGGCTCTAGATAGAGAGGAATGGAAGGAAGTAATTGAGCAGGCCAAGGTTCTACATGGACCGTAGTGCCGACAGAAGAAGAAAAATGTATATATAGTCTTAATACTTAACCGCAAAATTTACGCACCACTAATAATGTTTGTTGTTACTTTATTAATTTATTTATTATTATTATAAATGTTTATTACATTTATTGTTTATTTCATAATTAGTATCTTTTTCCAATAATTAAACCTCGCTTCTAAAATTGGGTTTCACTTGTTTTATCAATAGATACGATAATTGTCGTGCAACGTGCTACACAAGATTTAAATCGTTATGAATGTGTTGAAATTGTAACTTTGTCCAATGAATGAATAACAAATCGCGAACTTGGTAGAAGATATGGAGTTTCTCATACAACGGTTGGTAGGATTCTGCAGAGGTTTATAGAGAAGAAAAATCACGCTAGACGACCTGGTCAAGGCAGACTACGAGCTACTAATGCCGTGGAGGACCGATTTTTAATGATTCGAACACTGAGGAAACGGTTCACTACTGCACGAAGTCTCCAAATACAACTTGCTGAGGTTCATGGCACTGCTGTTTGTCAAGATACCATAAGAATAAGACTTCGTGCTTCAAATTTACGACCTCGGGTAGCAGAAGAAACAGAATGGCTTTTGCAAGGAGGCATGTGGATTGGGAAATCTATGATTGGGAGCAGGTATTATTTTCAGATGAGTCAAGGTTTTGCCTTGTAAGTTCTGATCGCCGCCCAAAAGTGTACAGAAGGACAAACGAAAGATATTCCGGTTTTAACATTCGAGAAACCACTCTATATGGAGGTGGCTCAGCGGTGGTATGAGGTGGAATATTTTTAACAGTTCGCACAGAGCTTTTGATTGTTGATGGTGGAAGTCTGCATTCTGAACGATACATAACAAACATTTTGTGGTACTTTTTGCATGTTACATTGGGCATGGATTCGTTCTTATGCAGGATAATGCTAAGTCACATGCGGCATATATTATTACTGAATATCTAAATTATGTTAATATTCAAGTTATGGAGTGGCCAGCCTGCAGTCCAGACCTGAACCCAATAGAGCATCTTTGGGAGATAATGGAGCGCCGGGTTATATTCCACAACATCCACCACCTAACAGCTTAGACGAGCTGCGACAAAGTATTATCCGCGTATGGGAAGATAACCCTCAAGAAACGATTAGATCTCTGATTGAAAGTTGATCGTTTACAAAGTGTGAAATGTACCCAAAATATAAACTATTAGCAAAATACTGCAACATAGTGAATTGTTCAATTCAGTGTAATTTATTTTCTAATCAAATCAGTGAAATCTGTTTCTATTGGAGTAAAATGCAATTTTCTTTTCCCAGGTTTGTGAATATATCACGTTTAATAATATTTATGTCCGGACACTTGAGAAATATGATTTTCTCCAGAAAAGTATTTCATAAAATGATATTTTATAGATACGAGCGCGTCATTTCAAGGATATACTTATTCTATATTAAATTTTACCTTCATGAATGAAACCTATGTAAAATACTGAAATTTAAAACAAAAATTTATAGAAATAAAAAGGTTTTAAACCTTTTAAACTATCCACTTTTAAACCTATCAATTATAAACATTTTATGCGTCTATAACACATCAAAATAACTCATTTTGTTTGTAATAGTAAATGCATGTTCAATAAAATAAATTTCAGTATTTCTATAAATTTTTATTAGACCAAATAGCTTTTATTGTTTTAATAAATTCAGCTTATTATCCCCATCTTTTTATATGATACCATAACAGAAAAAAAAACAATACATTCCGCCTGTATATTTATTCTTTTATTGTTTGGCGAAAAGCATTTCGAATCTTAAACTATAATTCTCAAGTTTATAATAAAAGTCAATTGAGCGCTGCACGCTGTTGTTTTTTATTCTTCTTACTATTTTAATGGCCTTTCCCTTATTTTTACTGCAGTTTCGAAACACAAATTGTCTGTAACCCTCTTCAAAGTTAAAACGGTACATAAAAGCTATAAACACACTTTGTCAATAAAATTGAATTACATTTTTTTCGATTTAAATGGAATAATTTAATTATGTTCTTAGGTAATAAAATAAATTTATTAGAAGAGAAAGCTGAAATGATATTAAAACAAGCCATAATTATATTAAATACAAATGTTTGCTCATTTTACTTAAAATTGCCATTTGAAAAAAAAAACGAAATACCTTTTGTTACTTTTTGTTAAGTTTGTCATCATAATTTTCTCCAGATCATTATTTTATAATTTCTTTAAATTGCGGATTATTATAACTTTATATAATGTTATTTGATGAGAAAACATCTCATATATTACACAAAACCTAGGTATTTATCATAACAGCAACGAGTATATTGCAGAAAATTGTGAATAAATGACTCGTTTATCAAAACACGTACTATTTGATTCTCATTCAAAACTAATTCAGAATTAATTTAGCAATATAAATTATTTATATATGAGATTTTACATTTACACGTCGAATCCACATTACGAGATTTTAATAAGATGTAAAAAACTTGGGGAAAATAAAAGTTCATATTAATCATCAATTTGGCATTTAAACAAACACTATTTAAGTATTTCAAAATCTAAATATAGATACGACTCAAAATAAACAATAAAAAAAGTAGAATAAAAAGCAATATTTTATTATTTTAATTTTTATATAACACACATGCGTAGATAAAATTAAAGTAATAAAAGTTTAGGAATTTAAAACTTGTTTTGTATTATTTCTTTTATTCATTTTATGAAATTATAACATCATGATATAAGAATAGTGTTAAATATGTTATAAAAATTAATTGATATTTTGTAATATGAAGCAGGATATTGTCAAGATGTTCGGAATATCCGAAGGACGTTTTTAAGCTTCCAGGATGTCCCAAATATTCCGGATATATCGCAACAAATTGATTTTAATCGACGATACTTGTTTGCATCATCATGTGCTGGATCTTATTTTATGTTTTGGAAAACGTGATTCATATTATAGAATGAACATTATACATTTTGTTTTAAGATCATGTACGAGATGTTCGATTTTATTTTTAATTTTTTTAACAAATATAAATATTTCGAAATTATATTAAACATTTTCCCTACTCTTTTTTAACAATATTTAAGATTTTTGTTCTAATAACAATGTTTCTTAAAATAATTTGTATAATGAATTGTTTTTTATTAGAATTTATAATTTAAATCTTCATGCTAATATCTATTTTTGTTTTGTTAATCATATTTATTTTGTATTAAAATTAGTCTTATTGTAACTCTACCTACTAAGTCTTCCTTTTATATTATATAGTAATTTTATAACTTTACATTTCCATGAAACCCTCTTCAAAGTTAAAACTGAATTGAAACATAAAATAAAATTGAATTGAATCCCTCTCCTTTATTTTAAGATTTTCTAAAATTATATAAAATTATGAAAATATATAGTCTAGTTACTCTACTTTCATCGTCTAGTCTAATTAATTTTTAGAGCCTAGTGTAATTAATTTTTATAGTCTAGTCTAGTTAATCTAGCCTAGTTTAGCTTTATTATACATCCTACATAATTTTTCAAGTAGACAGGTTCTATAAAATTTTCCATATTTCGTAAAATCTAAGCCAAAGTTAAATTTGCCCCATAAGAAATTTATTTCAAGAACTTTTAGCAATGGTCTTTATTAAGCAATGAACCATGAAGATCAGACTTTTCTGTATAGAGAAATAAGTTCCAAAATATTTCATTGCTAATGTAAAGAATTTTATTTTACAAATAATTAGAACATATATAAGTTTAATAATTACATTTACACATTTTGTTTATATAATTTACATTTTTTTCAGATCAGTAAATTTTTTGCAATCATGCAGAATAGTTTTGAACTTATATAAATCTACACACTTTAAAAGACTCGAGTTTCGACTGTTGAAGGTCATTTTCAATTGGATTACAAATTGATTAGATTGAATGGACCAAGAGTTTTGATGGAGAGATAGTTGGGGACTTATCTGGAAACGATTTCGTTACATTAAAAAGTTGTGTTCCGTTAAAGATTAGGTCGGTTGCTCGTTAAGGAAATTTACTAATTAGGGCGTTATTTGAAAATTTCTAATGACTCCAGGAGCCTCGGCCCTTAGTTGCATTTATGCAACATCCAGTACACACCTCAAAATAAATTACACAAATGACAACAAAATAAAATTTTGTGAAATGCTCAAGAATGTCAAGAATGTCATATAGTCAAGAATGGTATATACGTGGAAAGAAGGGCAACTTAATACAATCCAATCTATTAAACAGGAAACAACACTTCAAATGTTGAAAAAGTGTTGTTGTTGTAAAAGTCACTTCAAATGTTGAAACTGGTATATCGGGGCCGCTGAATATTAACATAAGTGTTCCTCAAGGAAGCGTCTTGGCTCCTACCTTGTTCTTATTATATACAGCGGACCTAGTCTCATTTATGCAGAACTGTGGATGCGTTTTATATGCTGATGACTGGAACATTCATAATATCCAGAACTTAACGACTGAAAATGAAATTGAAGCTAACAATGTTTTATCCAAAATGCTAGTGTAGTTCTCGGCGAACAACATATTGCTTAACAGGGATAAAACTGAATACCTCATTTTTCAAACATAGCGAAGTCAGAATGCGAAGAACTTTAAAGATCGATGGTTTTAACCTTCAGAGAACCAAAGCAACAACATTTCTGGGACTCCATTTTAAAGAGGTCCTTACCTGGAGCATGGCAGTGGATACGTTATCAAAGAAAATAAATAGGAAATCTTTCTTGATTCGAGCGTTACGAAAAATTGTCAAACCACATGAACTGCTTAATTTCTACTATGCTGAGGTTGAATCAATTTTAACTTAAGGAATTCTAGCGTAGGTTCCCCACGCTAGAATTCCTTAAGTAGTAAAATATAATTTGTGCTCAAGGCACAAAAAATCCCATACGCTCTCTGGTAGGTATTCCTTCTACAACCACCTGCAGACCGCATTTCCAAAGGCTAAAAATACTAATAGTCACTGGCCTACACATTTTGGAGGTAGCTTGTTTCATCCACAAAATGAAGTAAGGGTTGAACATAAACATGGATATCCACCATCATTTTACGAGAGGACGTACGAAACTATATTCCCCTAAGTGTAACTTACAATGTTGCAGTAAATCTCTAACTATCCTTAGAGTTTCCATCTACAACCAGCTACCTAATAGTATTAGAGATGAAGTTTCATGGAGAAACTTCAAGAAGAAGTTGAAACTCGTTTTGTTCAATAATACTCTTTATTCTCTTCAAGAATTTTTAATGTATTTTTTAAATTTCTGTTTCTTTCTTTTCTGACTTTATCATATATGTATTTTAGTGTACATCGTTTATGAAATAAATTTAATTTTTATTTGATTTGATGATTTTTAGATTAACTATTTCTAGGAATTTATACATTCCAGACAAGGGTTAGAAAATGAAATTGTGTCTTTTTTAAGACGAAGGGTGCGAAAATGTTCTGAAAAACCAGTTGAAATACTTCTTCCTGTTTGACCTACGTGCACGATAATTGCATTTCGAACAATGAACAATACAAACGCCGAATTTTTTAAACAATGAATAATGTGTGCGATAATTTCGAGGAAGGTTTAAATACTACTTCTAGATTTTGTTTTTGCTATTTGTTCGGTTATTTTTCCAAAATATGTGAGAGAAATTAAAGTTTTATCTAAATTTGTGCGTTTTAGTAGATTATACCAAACTATATCGATATTAAAACCCATTTATATTATGTCTTTGGCCGCAAAATCTGCCATAAAATCATCTCAGCGCACATGGATTAGATTCGAAATTGAAAATTTTCAAAGAGACGTTATTCAACATTACCTTAAAATTCTACCATCAGAATTAACGTAACTATATTCATTAGAAAACCGTTGATGATTTTGATCGCGAAAATGTCAGTAAAATTAATATATGAAATATTTAAAATTAAAAAAGAAAATGTCCTTTTGTCTTTTGTCCTTTTTGTCCTAATCGAGAACACAAACTCAGTACCAAAAAAGTAAGTTCAAAACCTAATCTAATGTTTAAATTCACCAATTTCTCAAGATATGTTCACTCGTCATAGAACTATTTTCCTTTCCCAAAACCCCAACTGCACCCCATTTATCAACAAAAAATCCGATAAGTCCATCCAATTGTAGTCAGAAGTCGCCCTAAGAAAAGTGTCAGGAACCTCTCATACCTCCAGCGAAAATAACACATCACATGAAATCTGACGCTCGTAATCTTGGCCGAGGCACCATAATCAAATCAATAAAATACGATATATTCTTACTCTTAAGTCCTCACAGAAACAGATAAATCCAATTCGATTGTCTTTCTTGAAAGAGAACATACGTTAATAAAATAAACTCCTTTATTCCACCAGAAAACCTAACTCTCTTGAATAAGGATCCCACACCAAATTTCCAAATTAAATTAGAAACCTTCTTAAAAATATTACAACTTTCTTTACAGAATTTAAGAAATTTAGAAATATCCATCAGAATCCCATAGCTCGCAGGCTCTACGCTGTCATAAAAACTCACAAACGCGATTCTCCCATCAGTCCAGTTGTCTCTTATATTATTAGTGTAGGAAAAGTTTTGGCAATTGAACTAAATACCCTTTTCAAAAAATACATCAAATTTACTCCAAAATATTCACTCGCCCTGTTTGAACTCCTCAAATCAAAAGCAACCGCTATAAACTAAAAGCTTGTATTATTTTGTGTTAGTACTGTGTAGAAAT
This sequence comes from Phosphuga atrata, assembly GCA_944588485.1. Classification (NCBI taxonomy): domain Eukaryota; kingdom Metazoa; phylum Arthropoda; class Insecta; order Coleoptera; family Silphidae; genus Phosphuga; species Phosphuga atrata. Next base: position 42,295,466 of record OX155895.1, read on the forward strand.
GTTTTGTAATATATCTACTAAAGAATGCCTCCAAATTATCCCAAATCTACTCGATAAAGCAAATTGCAACAGAGCTGCATGAGTGACTTGAAACCTGTGACAACCTGAATTATTTTAAATTTAATAACATTCCATGATATATCGAGCTCTTTCCACCCCTCTTACCGCGGACAAAAGGACTAAAGAATTAAACACTACCATGTCTATTGCCACAGAGAATGGTTTCCAATTACATTCATCAAAAATTTAATAAATAAAAAACGGAAGCAAATCACAATGACCCAAATATACCCGAAAACGGCAAATTTAGATAAAACTTCCATATTTTGGCAAAACAAGTGAACAAATAGGGTTTAGCAACTATTTTGATATTAGGCGTATATTATATTCATTAAATTCGCTTTCCATAACATTTTCGCACCTTTCGTTTAAAAAAAAACATGAGTTTTTTTTCACATTTTCTAATCATTGTCTAGAATGTAATCATAAATTCATCGAAATAGATAATCTTGCATAATTGCAACAAAGGCCGGAAGACTAATCTCCTAAAACAAAGCCCTAATATATCAGTTAATCTCATTAACGAGCAAACAGACCTAATCTTTTCACAACTTTTTAATCTAACGCTCTCCAGAAAATCGTCTTCAGATAAATCTCCAACTACAGATAGACAGTTCCCCACCAAAACTCTTTCTATTCAATCTCATCAATTTTTAATCCACCTGATAACCATTAACTGTCGAAACTCGAGTCGTGCAAAGTGTGTAGATTTATATAACTTATACGTCATATAATATTAAATATTTTCACTAAAGTCAGTGACAGAAACATAGTGATTTTTTTTCAATTTATAGCATATAATAAAATTTCTACATTTCCATTAAAAATCACAAAATATTATAAAATTTTAATATTTTTGAATAATAACCTAATTTTATCAACATTTTGTTTGTATTCTAGTTACAAATTTTGTTGACAGAATGTTATATGTCAAAATTAATATATTTTGACAAATCAGTAAACATTTTTTCTTGTTAAATTTGAACAGTTTCATTAAATATTACCAAATTTCATGTAAATCTAATTAATATTTTATTCGCAGTTTCGTTTCAAATTCTGTTTAATTAATTCATAAAATTAACATACTATAAGGATTTTATTAAATTTTAACATGAACATTTTCATAAAAAATCAGAAAATAATATAAAGTTCGATAATAATAATAATGATATTTATTGTAACATAAAAAATGGTACAAAGGACTACCTACTTCCATTGAGGTCCTGAGAGGAATTTATTTTGTTAGGTAATTTAAGATTTATTAAAAAAGAGGCGCAGATATATACATAAGGTGATATGAGATGATATGCGATGATTAGTAACATTGTTTTGTATAATGTGTGCGGGTAGAGTGAGTGTATATTCCGTTTTAGGCAAAATTTTTCGGTTATAGTCAGATTAATGTCTCTGTGTTCTGCGATATATGGAATTTTAGTTAGTCTATATAAGAAGTCGTTGGAAGAATTGCTGAGGGTTTTTTTGGGTGGATTGATTTCTTTATAAAGCTTAATGCAGTCGCTTCGGCTACTTTCAATAACTGTTTTGTCGAGTTACGTACGTTGGACCGGACTATGTGTCCATAGTCTAAGATAGGTCGGCATATGGCTTTGTATATTTTAGAGGCTTTCTTTGTCAAAATTCCCTTGTTTCTCGAGTACAAACATGAATGGAAATATTTGCCCCTTTGCACTGCGTTTATTACACAAAGTTGGTGCCTAGGTGGAGTTGGAGAGAGTTTGGGGATATTCTATGGTAGGGAATAAGGAATTGACATTTGGAGGGATTTGCGCAGGGTCTCCACTGGTTGAACCATTGGGATGTCTTGTGTGTTAGGATTTGTAGTTCGTCCATCGTCCGTTTAAGGTTGGTATTATGAGTGCTGTATCGTCGGCGTATTGAAGGATGTAAAGGTGGAAGTTGATTTGGGACTTGTCGTTAAGTTAGGAGTTATAAATGTCGTGGCAAAATGTATTATAAAGTAGGGGAGACAGGGGAGAAGGGCTCCTTGAAGGAGCCCTTGAAGCCAGACACTTTCGAATTAAAGTTTCGATATTTATATAAAGAATTGCCAAATTTGATTTTTTTTTTTTTGTAATTCGGTTACAAATTTTGTTTTTATAATGTTTATAGTAATAATAGTTTATAGTAATAATAGTTTATAGTAATTATATCGTTCATAAAATTTTCGTTTTTTTTTCAAATCTGTGGAATTTTTGCAAACAGGCAGAATATTATTTAATTTTTCATTTTTTATATATTATTGGGAATGGGATATAAAAAGTTCTTTTATAAAAGATCTTTTTATTTCCCATTCCCAATAATATATAAAAAATGATAAATAATAGGGATGATAATAACCAACAATATTTAATTTGTATATTTTCATAAAAAATATCATATTTAAATATTTTGTATAGGTTTTCCAAACTTCATCAAAATTTTGTTTGTAAGTTACAAATTAATTCGCAGTTTCATTCCAAATTCTGTTAGATTAATTCAGAAAATTATGAAACTTACAGAATGTTATTTAATTTGTACATTTTCATAAACAATTACAAAAAATTATAAAATTTCAATATTCATATAAAGAATTACGAAATTTAATTAAAATTTTGATTGCAATTCAGTTTGCACACATTTTTTTTTTATAAAATTTTCGTGTTTTTACATTTCTGTGGAATTTTTGCAACCATGCAGAATATTGTGAAATTTATATTATTAATGACCAATAAGGCGTAGGCCGCACTACGGCTAAACCGCCGCGGTTTTTAATCGCGTGCTTTTATGACACAAGTAAGCTAATATAAGCGGACTCACTTGCGGTTTTTTCTTGCGACTGATTTTTCCCATAGCGTACTATGTGTTTCTCGAGCGGTTTCGCGGTTACAGCGGTTACCGCTCGCGGGAAAAAACCGTAGTGCGGCCTCGGCCTAAGGGGTTATATTTAAATTATGTTTAAAAGTTAATTGAATTAACTGGAGACGATATGACAATGAATGAACAAACTGTTTAAACTTGTTACTAGCTACCGGTTTTGTCGATTTAAAATTTAATTAAACAATTTCGCCGTGCTTGCACGTTGGCCTGTTTAATCGAGATTTTTCAATTTTACTCCTTCATCTAAAATAAATTCTATTAAATTCAACCTTTTCCTACATTTTTTTAAATCTTTTATAATCTTTTTAACAATGGTTACAACATTGTTAAAAAACTGTTACTTGTGGTTCTAAAAATATTTTATGTTTCTTAATTAACCTGCTTTTCTTTTTCTTTTTTATTTGTAGCCTGATGATGGCGAAATTGTTTAATGAAATTTTAAATCGCCGAAACTAGTACCTAGTAAGAAATTTAAACATTTAAACTTTTTTTTGTTCTTTCATAGTCGTATCGTCACCAGTTAATTCCATAATTGGTTATTGAATTTGAATATTTTCAGAAAAATTTCCAACATATTATAAACTGTTAATATTTCTACAAAGAATTATCAAATTTCATAAAAATATTGTTTGTAATTTAGATACAAATTTTGTTGATATAATGATATGTGTCACAATTAATACATTTTGACAAATCAGGAAATATTTTTTAATGTTAAATGTGAACAGTTTCATAAAATATCACTAGAATTCATATAAATCTAATTTATATTTTGTTCGTAGTTTCTTTACAATTTTTTTTTAAATAATTCATAAAATTAACAAATCTGACAAAACTAGAATTTTTTAAATTCATGAAATCATACAATTTATTAAACCAAATTGTAAGAGCATTTACCTGTTATTATGTGTTATTATGTTCATGTTAATTTCATTAAAAAATTTTATAAATAAAACACTGTTTATACGAATATTCATTGCATAAAAAATATTTCAATGAATATAATTTTGTTTTTTTTTTATTAATAAATTCAACTTTTTTTTAAATCCCATTTCAAAATATTTTTTTTTTTAATTTGTAAATCGAATCGAATGAATATATTTGAATAAAAAAATTATGATAAAATATTTGCAACACATCAGATTTTTGCAATTTTTAAATTATGTATATTAATTTCAAACTTTAAACAAATTATTCAAAAATTTGTTGTAGTTTTAATAAAATATATAGTTCTTCAAATTCTTGTAACAAAATCCTCACATTGAAATAAAATATCCTAGAGAAAAAGCATCAAGAAATTCTGAAGAAATTCTGAAGAAATTCTGAACTTTCAGTTGCTCGAAATAGTGTAAACAGAATCTCATTTCAGCGATAAGGATTTGTTTACATTTCTAGGCACAGCGCAGTTTTCAAACGCGCCGCATCTACCTGTTTATTGGACTAGAAGCGAGAGAAATTTACTAATAAAAATAATTGGGGCAAAACTTTTACACATTTTATAAGAAAAAGAAATTTATGGTTGAACATTCCTAATAAAAAATTCAGTGAAAATCGAAACTCACCTTGTGCTGATGTAATGAGCCACAGAGTGGCTAACACTGTTGACAAAGTCAACAAACCACTCGATCGACGCATTCCGAAAAAAATAATAATAAACGCACTCACAATCAAAATTCCTTAATCCAGCAAAAAACTAAATAACAAAAAAACAACAAAAAATCACTCGCACATATTTTCGGCCGAAAATAAAATAAATTTTCTAAAATCCTCTCGTAATATATATCGCACTCGAGTTACACACTAATTCACGAAAGGTGAAAGTGAGTGTCCGCAAGACTACTGCTCGTCACTGACTGAAGACGGAAAGACTGCAGGAATAGTCCCTGCTGCCGCGCGCTACTGGATCTGGTGGGAGAACTCTGCGATCCTGCCGCCGGATCCTGGAATACTGCGTACAGGATTAATTGAAATTGGACGTATCAGCTTTACTAGTTTTGTTTTCGATTAGGTCATTTTTCGCCTGGAAAATTAAGAGAAATAATTTTTAGAAATCAGCTTTGGAAAAGATCAAAGCGATTATTTTGCTGCCATGGATTAATTCTTTTTTCTCCTTAGTTAAGATATTAAATTGAAACCCTTTGAAATGGAAATAAAAAGTACGGTTTAATGCACCATTTTATATGTCATATCTATCGTATTATTATGCCTGATAATTCAATTTCTTTAATATACATTAATACGCGAAATATCCTGATAATTCAATTTCTTTAATATACATTAATACGCGAAATATCCGTTAACATCTTGTCTATATGCATACTGAAATTAAATTATTATTTTTTATAATTTAATTATCATTTGCATCTAAATATTAAAAAATATTATTGATGTAACACACCTTCAATTGCCATTTTCTCAGTATGCCTATAATTATTATTTGTAGGTACTAATAAAATAATAAAAAATATATCTGCTTGCTTTTATGATACACAAAGCTGCAAAGTAATCATGTAACATCGACTATAATAGTTACTTTCAAACCCAGTTTTCTGAAATAAAGAGTCATAATTCTGTTCATTTAAGCGCAAAATTTATAATTATTTGAAATTTCGATATTACTAGGCAGACAAGACTAGACAAAGACGAGATATAACATACTAGTCAGACTGGGTTAGAAAGGCGAGACTAGGTAGTCAAGACCACACAGACAAGAGAGAGACGATTAGACAGACAAGATATATGTATACAGATGTATACTGTACATCGCAAGATAAATAAATAATTTGATTTGATCTGATTTGACAAGACTAGAGAGGCAAGACTAGACAGGCGAGACTAGAGAGACAAGACTACACAGACAAGACTATACAGACCATATTAGATAGACAAGACTAGACAGACAAGAGTAGACAGACAAGACTAGGCAGACAAGACTAGACAGACAAGACTCGACAGACAAGACTAGACAGACAAGACTAGACAAACAAGACTAAGCAGACAGGTCTAGACAGACAAGACTAGACAGGCAGGACCATACAGATAAGACTAGACAGACAAGACTAGACAGACAAAAGTAGACAGACAAGACTAGACAGGCAAAACTATACACACCAGGCTAGGCAGAGAAGACTAAACAGATAAGACTTAAGAAACAGTGTCTGTTAGGTTTTCTACCTTACAGAGAATTATTTAAGCGCCTGTGACCAGATTGGTACCCCGTACATGATAGTTGAGGACGCGACGATCATAAGCAATCAGCGTTTACTTTCGCGCGGTCCACATAGATTTGGGGTGATTCTATTGAGAGTCTAGAATAATATAGAATTTCTCGCACTTGATTTAAGTGTGAGTATTCATACGAGTGTTTTTACCCAAATACTTGATTAGCTAGCTTACTTGTAACCATAGCATTCCCAATTTTTATAGACAGACTTTTAAGTTTCCTTCTTCCTGTAAGAATTACCACTTTTGTCTTACCAGGTGCAATTTTAATACCCATTTCTGTCAACTGTTGCTGTATTATTTCTACAACGTTTTGAGCGGCTTCTGCAAGTTTTGAAGTGTTAGTGCCGTGGACGTTGACTGGCAGGTCGTCGGCATAGGCCACTAAGGTTACGTGTTTTCCTAGGTCCAGCTGTAGGATTTGGTGGTAAAATATGTTCATAGAGTTGGTCCTACTATGGAGCCCTGAGGAACACGGCAAGTTATTTCAATTTTTAATCCTTGGTTGGTGATAATGTGACGGTTGGTGAGATACGACTGGATCATTTTTACCAGGTATGGGCTGATGTTTGTTGTAACTAACGCGTCTATTATTTTATCCCAAGGGGCCAAGCCAGATTAGACTAGACGGACAAGACTAGACAAACAAGGCGAGAGGGCAAATACTAAACAGACACGACTAGAAAGAAGTGAATGGATAGTGGAAAGCATTTATGGGTATGTAGCTTTCCTTTTCAATGAATGCTTTCCTTGCGTCAGGACCTTCAGAAATCACAAGAAGGAACGAATTTTGTAAAATCCTCTGCTGCAGAGAATTGAGGAAAACCTCAAACTAATTTAAATTATTGCTCAGGTGGACAATAACTATAAAAGAGTATTCAACAATTTCTGCAGGAATAATAAATCAATGTTAAAAGAAGCGAAGAGAAAGGATTATGCTAAACAAATTATAAAAGCAGAATGTCCGTAAAAAACAACTTGGAAAGACATTAGACAAATGACAAAAATGTGGGCGAAACACAATAAACCAATGGCCGCAGTGTTTGAAGGGTTAATAATCCGAAATCCACATTGGACAAAAAAAAATTGACAAATATTGGAATTAAAAAAACCTATGCTGCCTCACATAAGCTAAGACGAACACCCAAATATCAAAGCCGCAGAGGTAAACAATTATTATGCAGACAGAGTGCGAATTCTAGAAGAAGCAATGCCAATAAAAGAATATGAAAATAGTATGTGTAAGAACACAAATTGTATTTTTTGCCTCCTGCATTGTTAAGGTAGCTTTGACATCGTGTATACATCAAGCGAAACGAGAATTTTACTCACGATGTTGCAAAGTCCGGCTACAATGCGGTAAAGTCACTTTCCCGCATTGTAGCCGTATTTTTCAACATTGTGCCAAATAAAATAATTTCCAATATTGTAAATAATCTAAATAGTTGGGAAAGAAGGTTCGTTCTGGACCCTCCACTTCCACTTCCCACGCCCCCCACCACGCTCCCACTTCCGGTTCTCGCCCCACTTCCAGTTTTCGCCCCACTTCCGATTCCCATTACGGTTCCCACCCCCCTTTTCCAGCTTACACCCCACCTCCGGTTCCAGAACCGGTAGTGCGAACCGGAAGCGGAAATTTTTTGGAACCGGAAGTGGGGTGGGAACCGGAAGTGGGGTAGGAACGGTAAGTGTAGGAGGGAACCGGAATTAGGGTGGGAACCGGAAGTGGGGTGGGAACCGGAAGTGGGGGTGGGGGTGGTGGACCGGAAGTAGATGCGTAGGGTCTATTTGTTTCTTAAATAATAATTGTCGGTCAAAAAAATTAATACAAATCTCGTGCGGAAATGATTTTACAGCGCTCCAGCTAATGGGGAACGACCCCGAAGGGCGAGCTGCCGCGTTGTAAAATTGTCAAACGAGCTGTTGCGTTGTAAAATATAACTTTCCACACTCTAATGTAAATAACTATGTTGATACCCAGAAGAACTTAGCGACGCGATCAAGAATTTGAAGATTAATAATATAAGTTCGAAGATGAATGACAATCTCAATAATAAATAGTGTCAGTGATCAGATATTACAACCAATGGTGTACATAATCAATAACATATTACAATTTGGTATTTATATTTGGTATTTATATTTGGAAACACCACGAGTTTGGTATAGTTTCTCAAATATATTCAAAAAACTTATTTAATTGGGATTATATGCCTTCCTTGAAAAGTACAATTGTTTAAATAACAAACAAGATGGTTTCACAAAGGTTGAATGATATATATATTGGAGCAATTAGAAAATAACACAACTCCGACCGGATTTCTATTAGATCTATCTAAAGCTTATGATTTAGTCGATCATAAATTACTACTCAAAAAAACTATCAAAACACGGGATACGAGGAGTCAGGGGCGCGTTTACATTACTCGTGGCCCTAGGCTCAAGGTGACTATGTGGCCCTAGTCCGGGGTGTCCCAATTATCAATATGCGAGATTATAGTTAAACCACATTTAAAAATAACACTTAGGTACGTAAGAGTATTTTACGATACGTGTATCGTAAAAAGTTTTATCTACAATTTAAATCCTTATTTTACTTAGATTTATAAAAAAGTAATAATTTGATAAATGTCAAGCATGACTTTTATTAAATTAATCAATGAAACGTAAACATTTCAATCGCGAATGGTTATGACATTTTTTCTATTTTGCATCTGTAATGGACTCATAACAGCACTCATATGCGTGCTGTTATGGCTCGCCGAGTGCTGTTATGAGTTAATTTTTTCAAAGTTGGCACTAAAATTCAGAGCTGTCAGTGTAAAATTTTGTTCAGTCTAATATTTCCTTTTTTTTACTTTATTAATTAATGGTTTTAAACGATATAACACATATTTTATTTAAATTCTGTTCATCAATGGTACTATCATTAAAAACGTAGTGACGTAGTGACATAATGGCATTGAATTTTTCTTGTCCATTAGAAAAATGTCCATCTAAAATTGGACGACGTGGTGGAAGGGACATGAACTACATTCTTTGAGTTTGAATCCTCTGTAAGATTATGTTTGTGTCCTTTAGTAAAAACAGTCTTGCGATTAATTTTCAATAACAATACAAAAAATAACAACAATGCAAACTTCTCTATTTTTTTTTCTGAATATTTTTTTCAATCACCGCAAAATGCCAATTTATTCACCACACTTTGTCAAATTTTTCCGCTTATTGTCGTCAACGGCCAAAAGTTGGTTTGACCTTTCTTAGTTCGCAATTTGTGGCCCCCTAAAATCGGAGGCCCTAGGCGCGCGCCTATTGCGCCTATGCCTAAAAGCGCCGAGTGGCGTTAAATCTAATTACATCGGCCCTATATAATAGTGAACAAATAGCGTAAAAGGTCCGCTGCTGTTCACGCTGTTTGTAAACGACCAACCTCAAAATATTGTAAACACAGAACACGATATAAAACATTATGTTGATGACACCAGTCTGTTACTAACTAACAAGTCTGCGGATGATATTGGTGACAATGCATAGATGATAATAAACGTGCTGGACCTATGGTATACGAAGAATAAATTGATCTTAAATAAAAGTATGTCAAATTTAATAATATTGAAGACCAAACGGAGTGTTATAGAGCACCCACAGGAATACAAAGTAGGAAATGATATATTAGAAATAATACAATCTCTTCACTTTGAAGTATCTACAGTGATAGTTCCCTGGAGTGGTCAGCTCACATACTACAACTGAAAAGCAAACTTAATAAATATTCACACGCATATTAACACTGAGAGCTTTAAAACCATACATAGGGTAAAGCACCCAATTATTGGCACCTTAAGAGTGAGCTTCGTGTCAGTCTGAAATTAAATTACCATAAAATTTCATTTACAAAAGCTAGTAGACAAAACATTTGTCAGTATCGAAGAAAATACTTTAATCTTTGTTTTTATAATCGTTTTGATGTGATTGAATACTATTGAATAAACATTGGCATAGGCATTTTCAATATTGGCATCTATTAGTCCAATTATTGGCATGTAGTTAAAGTAGGAGGTAGGTACCTACCAATCATTAATAATGAAAGAAATATCTATCTATACCTAGAGTATAATTAAAACACTGTTTTAGTAGGTAAATATCTGCTTTTATTTAGGTATTAAAGTATTTAAAGTTTTAATAAAATTATTTTAAAATCAACTTTTATAATATAAACAATTTCTCTTATTCTACTCGGTTTGGCAGTCTCACTTTATCAGTACTTAAATGTCTATGCTTGAGATCTTATAACTTTAGTACTTACCTACCAACAAAATATTAATCAGTCTGAATAAGAAAATCCTTTTCGTTCATCATTCTCGAAGTTTCCGATATTGCTTCACTTTCGAGCTTATTCTTCAAATTCTTCAAGTATTTCGAATAGTCTATAGCTGATGAGTCTTATGGAAAAAGACCGGTGGTAAAAGCCCGGAAACAATTAATAATTGTATCTGGTTTTACGTATTTATCAATAGTTTTTTGCAACAGTGGCACAAAATCTAGTTTTGTAAGAACTCAAGATGGATTGTCACGCCGCCACTCTAAGACGGTCTTTTGCCAACCACCTTTTAGAGGTCTAAAAGCTGAGACATCTGCAGGCTGAATCAATCGAGTGCAATTGAGATAAAGTGCTATAAGCACAATATCCAATGAGGAACAAAGGTCACTGACGGCATAAGTGAGGTGGGTTTTTTTAATAAATTCTCATACGCTATTCAAAATATCTTCTTTCCGTTTAGGAAAACTCTTTGCATATCTAACATTTAAATTTGAATTCTTTAATTTATTCTATTCGTCTGCGTTAAGTACTAGACTTGGACCAGGCTGAGGTTTATGATCTGGTTTCTTAATCCGAAATTGTAACGTAGCTCGAGGAACCAGATATTGTTTCGCTGCTTGTTTTTTGGCCATGCCATTTTTAATCGCTTCTAACGCCTTTTTTTATACTTTCCTCACTATATTGTTTCCGTTTACTTTTTTCTATTCTTTCTGTTGACTTGTTTTTATCGGTTTCTTTATCATTTCCTTTCTTCATTGTTTACGACGTATTCGAAATGAATAAAAAAAAACATTATTAACACTCAATATTCTATTATGGGAACTACTGCCAATAATTAGCTTGTGCTATTGGCACTGTGGGCCAACATTTGGAAATTGCTATTGAAGAAAAAAAAATCTATGGAGAAACAACCATTTATTTAAAACCTTTACAAACACATCACAAACTGGTTGATAATATTCGAAAAATTCCTATTATTGGCACTAATGCCAATAAAGGGATTTTGATGAAATTATTGTTCGATATGTTGGCACATGTAATAAATAAAATGTGATAAAGATATTTCCGAAATAATCTTAGAATCTACTGCCTATAGGTATAATTAAGTATGTCAAATTATTTCGAAACTATCAATTAGCGAATTGTTACGATGTACTATGATTAATGAAGCGCTCACCTAAAGAAAAAAACAATATAACTACACCATATCACCAGCACAAAATGTTAGTTGGTGTTTCTAAAGCGCCATATAGGTTATTGGAACATTGTTGTCAATTTTTAACAGAAAAATAAAACTATTTTACTCTTTAATGCATAACAAACTTGAATAATCTATGGTTTTCTTGTTTTTTCGACCTAAACTCTAAACTGCTAATAATTGGAGGAGTGCCAACGATTGGGTTGGCACTCCTCCAATTATTAGCAGTTTAGGTTTACCCTATATCTTAAAACATTGAAATAGGAATATTTCTCAAATTTTCCGCTTTGGAATCATATTATGGGGTACTGGCAGAGATATTAAAATTTTATTCACGTTACAAAAAGAAGCTTTGAGTACTTTGCTACGTTTTTTGCGTGCTTTGGACTTTGTTACTTCTTAATTTGCAGTATAGAGAGTCCTGCAGGGAAAAATTTCAGGAAGCATATATATTAACCACGACTGGAACATACATTTAAGAAAGTTTATTTTAAAACATAAAAATCTGTTTAAGAATAATGAAAATAATTGAGGGATGGATACAAGACATATCAGAGATATGAGAACTATATACTTTTCCTCGGCAAGAACTGTCACTTTTGGAGAAAAATGCACACTACAGTATACTAAAACTGTACAATAAATTGCCTAAAGAGTTCAATCTGATAGAAATAAAAAATCTAAAAAAACAATTATACTGGTATATTCCGGAAATTGAACCATAAAATATGGACGAATAGTGGTCCTCTGTGGCTTAGCCCCATTAATAAAGAAAACGATTTACTGTAAATAAACTCGTTAATTTTGTTTGAATAGTTTTTCAATAATTAATCTTATTTTATGTTTGAAGTTTATCAGTAAACATTTATTTTCATTTTCACTACTATTTTATTAGTAGTATTATTTTCTGTTTACTTTTATTTTCTATGTATAATATTTTTCTAATTCGACACTTTCCATTTGGTTTCTTAAATTCTTCACAAATGTAAGTTATTTAGCATAGGGTGCGTCAAAACCTAGAGTGCAGTTTAAATGGGCCGGTAGATCCCGTGTGGTGGCGTTAGGAACGTGGGAGGCGTCTCATTTTGTCGGGAGGATCGATCGGATCTGTTTTCACTCATTACCTTGATTTGGTCCGGAAAATTTTTCGCTCTTCGCACGTTTTTTGAAAATAGTATTCTTTCGAAACCCAGCGAACGTTCCGGCTATACTTCAATCTTACGCGCCGTGATAACATCCTTTTTCCGTAATTTAATCGCGAGATGGGCGCGTACATTCGAAGAAACTGGTTCCACGCAAGCCTGCAAGCATTAGAAATTTCTGACTATTCACTAAGGAGGATTTGGCATCATTCTACCCGTACAAAATTATATTTGCCCCGGAATTGAAGCCTCTAGACTATGGAAACCGCATGAATCGCTCTCAAGAAATGTTGAATCTGATCGAACTTTTTTAGTAGTGACGAGGTCCACTTCCATCTCTGTGGATCGGTGAATAAAGAAAATATTCAGTACTGGGCTGAAAATAACCCGTGGCAACTTCACTCCCTCTTCACTCTCAAAAAGTGGCCGTGTGGTGAGCAATTTCTAATTTTGGGGTGATTGGGCCTTATTTTTTTGAGGAGAATGAACGGAAGGTAACTGTCACCGCTAAACCTTATGTTTCCATGTTAGAATTTTTTTTAAACATCAAATGGAAGAATTTACGCACGATACCGATCTGGAAGAAATTTGATTTCAACAGGACAGTGCTACGGCCTATAGTGCTCGAATTTCAATGGAGAAACTGCAACAGATGTTCGCGCGCCTCGTTTCTATGAGGTTTAATGTGGAATGGCGGCACACTACACAGGTTTAAGCATTTGCGACTTCTTACTACAGGGCTACCTGAAGGAAAATGTTTTTAAACGTCGGCCTCACACGTTGGAAGAACTCAAAGATCAAATTCTGGAAGAAATCGCCGCCATTCCTGTCGGGATGTGCTTAAAAAACTTAAAAATCTTAAAAATCGACTTCATGCATATATCGCTGCTTCGGGCCATCATCTTTTTGATCACTTTTGTATTTAATAGCCCCCATTGCACTACCTGTTTTGGCGCACCATGAATACAGACAAACAAGAAGACAGACAAGTCAGACAACACTAGACAGGCAAGACTAGGCATACAAGACTAGAGAAGCGAGACTAAATACAAAAGACCAGACACACAATAAAAGACAGACAAGACTAGACCGACAATAATAGACATGCAAGACTAGATGGACAAGACTAGACAAGAAGACTAAACAGATAACACTAGACAGACAAAATTAGACAGATAACACCAGGCAGCCGTATAGGAATATAGGGACATGCATAGACAGAAAAGGCTAGACATATAATAGAATGGTATTAAGTCGAACACAGGACGGACAAGACTAAACAGACAAGACTAGGTGAAAAAAACTAAATTTAAATGATTGGTTTACTTGAAACAATACCAGTTTTTTCTTTTAAATAAATGAAAGTAAATTAGGCAAATACCAAGAATGAATAATTAAATCGGAATTATTAAGGAATATGTGAATAAAAGAAAGTAAAATTGAGTAAGAACTAATAAACTCACAGAATTTTTTTTGGAAATAAATTAAAAATAAACTTTTTTCTTCTACGGCTATTGAGCCGTAGGTTGCAAGCTAGAAATTACTGTTGAGAACATTATTGTGGTATATTTATGTTTAAAATAAATGAGAGTTTGATCTGTGACCGTCCAAGCATGAATCTTTTGTTAGACACTAAATGAATTTCAGGAATTTCTGATTAAGGTTTTTTGTAATTTTCGAAATATTTCTGTATGACTGTTATAAATTCTCAAAAATATGCCATGGAATTTCTCAATTATTCATTCAATTAGTTGTGGTTTTAAATATTTACTAATTGGTCTTCGAATTTTTATTTTTCACACTCTCAAGTCAACAAACTTATGTCGATTATGATACACTAAAGTCAAATGTTAATATTATAGACAGTCGTGCAGTAAGTTCTGGAAAAACGAAATCTCTTATTTTTTGAAGTCTATAAAGCGGTCATTGGACCGCTCTGCGACGGTTAGTGTTACAAAAAGAAAATTTAATTCATTAAATTGAAAGGATCAATTTTACAATAAATAATTTATCATCGATTGGGTTGTTGAATAAAAAAAATATCGATTTTTTTTGTGTTTTAAAACCTTATTGTAAATAATTCGGATGTGCGATGCGAAAAAGTTTAAAAAAAAAATTCAATTAATTATAAACAATTTAAAAGTGATAAAAATTTGAAAATAATCACTTGGCTCCAAACGTGACATAACTTGTTTGTGGCGTCGAAAGGGTCAAACTTCATTCTAACATTCAAACATAAATATTCTTTTTAAAATCGTCGTTTTAGAATTTTTTCGGCGCACTGTTTAAAACAATTGGTATAGACGTTTAACATTGTGGGACATTTAAAAACATTTTTTGAGAAATTCTTTTTGTAGAACTCCTACACGATGGTGCGAAACAAGTACGATAACTTTTCATATTTTACTTTTAATATTTGACATATTTGACATATCTACTAAAGCTACTGTATCAACAAAGTCAGGCGCGGGTAGAAATTACTCATTTTACGTCACAACGCGACCGGACTGTTTACGGTACCGAGTTTAAAAATATATTTTCAATTTGTTATAACTTTTTAATTACAACGAAAAAAAGAAACCAAAAAAGAGTTTTGTTATCAAACTTATATATGAGCTTTCGATTCATAACAAAAAAAATTGTTTCAAATACCCAATTAAAATAAAGTATTATATATATTATATATATTTTATATTAAATAAGTATTTTAAGATTATTAAAATGTATTAAAGTTCCTGAAGAAGAATAAATAATTCAAAGGCCGGAATATTCGAATCAATCAATATGTTTGTTATATTCACAATTGTACATTAATACACTGCCTTATCCGTGTTTAAAGTAACTATTGTACTGTTTAGACAAGAAATGGCTATGCTGAGTAAGGTGGCGTATAAACATAGTTATTTCCCATAATACGAAAAAAGTTCCAAAGTGTTCATCCAATTCTAAGAAAAATCTTAAAATCCCAGAGTTCGTGCACAATGATTAGACAATTATCAGAATATGAAAAAGAGAAATCATTGACAAAGAGGCAGGTTTGAGAATATGCAAGATCTGCAAAACCTAGTCGTTATATTTGCCTGCTCGTCGTAGAACTATTCAAAGAGGCGATGAGTGATATTTTGAACTTATTACTTTACAAAATAAAATACAAAATTAGTAGTGATGCTTTCGTTTTCACTCACAGTTTCGCACTCACAGGATGCGTAGTTTCTAGAATAATTGTAAATCGCAATTTGATTGCAAAGCTTATCTAAATTTGTTGTTCGATATATAAGATTCAATATTGTAGTGGTACAAACTTATTATTAGATATCCGATATGCATTTGTATTATAAAAGATACAAATGCATAAAACGCTATTTTCATAGCATTATTGCATATTTTAAAACTTGTTCATTGATAGTTAAATCGCGGAACGGTGGCGGGCCGCGCGATCGCCCCACACGCACTTGGCAACCAGCTCTACCGGCTCGCACTATGCGAAAGTGTTTGTGTAAGGTTAATTCTTACCTAAAAGAAGAAAGAAGTACCAGACGTACTTCTTTCGGCAGTACAGTACTTCTTTGAGATAGTCTGTACTGTCCAATTTTTAGGCACTGCATTTGTACTGCCTTCCTTATAGAATGTATTGCTTGTACTACTTTGCATAATATTGTAAAACTAAATAAGTATAACTGAAGGTAAGCGGAGTATTGCTCCACGGAAGAAATAAATGAATGGAAAAACCTAAAACTACTTGTTGAATTTGCAATGTGTTTGCCGGGTACCAATGCGATAGTTGAACAAGTATTTTCAATCATCAATAATTTCTGGAGCAGCTGAACATAAAGATTAAACATAGAAACCTTATCAGCAGTGGCTTCAGTGAAGGCGAAACTCCAGTATACATGTCAGCATTTTGTAATGTTTTAAATGAAAATTAAATATTATTTTGAAAAAAATCATTCAATGAAAAATATAATTATAAAAAATAAATATGACTCAAATATTTCTATTTATATATATTTTCTTCTTTCTCCATTTTTTTATATCCGTCTTAAACCCTGCTTATCAAATATAACAGACAACGCCAAACACTACGTGTACGCTGACGACCTAGTTATCACAGTTCAAGGTAAGACATTCAGGAAGATAGATGTAAGGTTGGAAGAAGCAATGGGAACTAATGTTCAAATACTATCAAAAAACCCACTAAAACCATCCCAAACCATCACAAACCGAACCCATCAAAAACCCAAGTAAGTGCTTTTCATTAAAATACCCACAAGGCTCACGACAAACTAAGAAATAAAAAACTAAAATACGCCGAAACACCAAAGTATCTGGGTGTAATCTTAGATAGAACACTAACTTACTAACAGCACTGTCACAAAACCAGACAAAAAGTAGTTTATAGAAATAATGAAAACAGGCCGACATCTTAAACCAAACTTGCAGGATTATTACTGGGTGCATGAAACCAACACCAATCAACCTATTGTACAAGGCAGCGGACTAGGTAAGCAGAACTAGGTGAAATATGAATGGGTATAGAGCACGTAAATGTAAGCAAACCTTCGGCGATCGCAATGTTAATGAAAAAAAAATCGATGCTGAATCGATTAGTGAGGACTAAAAGTCTCTGTGGTAAGCCGTTCAAAAGTTATGACAGCGTCAAATCAATCGGAAATGCGGAATGGTGTACAGCGAAAAAGTATATAAAACTTTGAAGCATGTAACCGCCCGACAACTTCCCTATCAACGAAAGCCCCTGTGCAGGGTTAAATTTGGACTGGAAGACATGGAGAACGCTAAACAGAATACGAACCGGTGTGCCACCCGTTAAAGCAAACAAACCGAAGTGGAAAATTGAGGAAGACAAACCAAGTAAGTAGTACAATGTACTGCTTTCGCGTTTAAAATATCTGGTCATCTAAGTTTGTGTGAAGCGCTAATTTTCAGATTGTGTGTTATTAAATCGGTTTGTTTGTTTACATACGAAAAACTTATTTATGTTGAAATAACGACGCCGGTGAAAAAATACCCAAACGTAGTTTTTGATAAAAAAATTACCCAGGCCAATTTACGTCTAATGCCATTGTGATTTTCTGGACGGTTTTTGACAAGCGATACCTTCACCAAAAAATGCAATATCGATCACATGTGAGTACTGACAGAAACCTACAAAAAGTCGCCGACAACTGCTGATTCAAATTTGTCCTTCTGATTCGGATACTGCAAAGAAAAGAGAATTCAACAAAGACTGATGTGAGTTAATTTTTGCATGGAGTATTCGTTTTCATCAATTGAATGTACTAATCAGATAATTCCTGAATTATCCATGACTCGAAAAAAATACCTGTCAACCATCTACGAAGAAGTGGTAAGTGAAATAGGCACCGATCTTTCGAACAATTTAAAGTGGATCTCGGCTGATGAAACGACATATTCATGTGGACGATATATAGCGAATTCGATTGTTTCAAAATTATCCAAATAGCTCTCTATACACCATTTGATTGCTTGCAAAGTCTCAGAAAAAAAACTATCGCCCGGTTCATAAATGATTCCATCAAATCACTATTTCCCGATTCTTCTATGGATAAGAGAATATGCGTATATATTTCTGACGGTTCGCCTTATATGGTGAAAGCCGGAAAAGCTCTGAAAGTGTTTTGCCCAAACTTGCTTTACATCACCTGTCTAACCCACAGATTAGATCTACTTGTGGAAGAGACCAGGAAAGAGTTCGGGAATGTTTTAAATTGATTTCTTCTAGAAAGAAAGTGTTTTTAAATTGCCAGTACAAATATATAAAGAGCGACTGCCAAACCAATTGCAAACAACTTGGTCGAAAGCCAATTTGACAGTTCAGAAGCCATTGCTAATTCATCAATTTAAGCTAATTGGCATTTGAAGATCCTCCATTCAAACAAAATATTCCTCTTTTTTTCTTTTATTGCTATTATTGTAATACATTCCAGCAATATATCCTACGTCACTGAGAGATTAGTAACTAAAAATCTTTCTCTGTGCAAGTCCTTTGAAATATCGAAAAAAAATATTGAACATAGTAACACCATTCCAAGTGTGTAGTTCCAAATGCGGTTCTATTAAAAACTCAGATATTAATTTCGAATAATAAATAGTATTTTGATTGTTCATATCTTATACAAACCGGGTTTTTCAATAAGGAGATAACAATTCTGTATTTAAATAAAACACAGAATAATTGAGGTTTCGAGCTGTTTTTTTTTCCAAGTGTAGTACACATAGTACAATTAATTATGTATGGAATTCGACGTCGTTCATTTCACTACCACTAGCAAAACGGCGGCGATCGAATCTTTGGATCAAAATTTCACTCTTTTACATATATCAGTATTTACATATATCAGTTTAATATCAGCTTTAATATCGCGTTAGATATTGTTCCTGAGATCCGAGATCCTGAGAACGTTGTTGGATTGTTGGCATGAACCTTCAACTTAAGGTAACCCCATAGGAAAATTTCCAACTGCACCATTTCTCGAGATATAACGATTATTAATTTTTCCTTTCAATAAATCAATTGTTTGACCAGCTTTGTAGCTTGTGTCTTGTGTCTTTGTAGCTTGTGTTTGTATCTAGTTGGAACCACATATCGCTGAAGTCAAGTCCATCCAATTCTGGCCAAAAATAAACCTTCAACATGGCACGATAGCCAACTCCACTGACCATAACATGGCGATTATTTTCATCGAGTTTACTTTTTGTGGATACAATGTAGTCTCATGAAGCACATGTGGGTTTGCTGCTGTCCAATAACACATATTCTGCTTATTGACAAAGCCATTCAGCTAAAAATGAGCTTCATCATTAAAGATAATTTTTCGATGAAATTCAGGATTTTTTCCAAATTTTTGCAGAACAGAATCAGAGAAGTTTTGGGCTTTAACGCCTTCGTCCCTGAACGTAAATAATATTGCAGAGATAGAATAAACCTTATGGATGTGTTGCTAAATAAACGCTATATAAAACGATGATGAGTCGAATTTTTCCAAGATATCAGTGGTACATAAATATATTTAATCTTATCTCATATATTCTTCTCCAGTTTTGTCCATTTTTTAGTTTTGTCATATTCTGTAAAGTCTATGCGATATTGTTCACTCCTGTCCAACATATGTTCTACTTCTGATAGTCTGTCCGGTATTGTTGAATCTAGAACATTGCTCTATTGTTTATACAGCCTATTATTGTCATTTTAAAACTTATCAAATATATATGTTCGGTATTGTCTGGTTATGCCTGGTCTTGTCTTGTCTAGTCTTGTCTGGTCTGATCTATTCTAGTCCGGTCTTGTCTTTCGTGTCCTGTCGTGTGTGATATTGTTCGCTATTATTTATAACAACAATATCTGTCGTGGTTAATATAATGCCTTTAATTTTTCCTACGAGTACGTTTTCAAATTTAAGTTTTGGGTGATTTGATATTTTGGTGGGACTGAGTTTGGTGAGACATTTGTACCATTCGGAAGGTTTTTAAATGAGGAAGGGTTAAATGAGGTTTCAGTTCTTGGCTTAATTTGATCTTGTTAGGGTGTAGCTGGAGATCGTTAAGCACAATTCACTATAATGTGGACTGAGAAATTCCCAGTTCTTATGAACGGTGTGGAATCGCCGAAATTGGGAATTTCTCAGTCACCATTATAGTGAATTTCGTCCAAAAATGCACTTGTTTGGTTTCTTTTTGAACTGAAGCTCTCACGGCTGGAATATTTTCAGTACTTCGACCGATATGCGTTGTCTTACTGGCACAGAAACATTCAATAGTGAATATGTTGATTCAAATTTGTTCCCCATCGCAGGCACAGCTTGTCTGGTTGGACGATTATTCGATATATCGAGAAAATTGATAATAAGTTTTGACGATTTCCAAACGTTGCTCATTCGTGAACTTCACCATGATAAATATATAAGCCTTGACTTACGTTTTGACTTTAACAGATCATAAAAAAATGTAGGTTATGTTCCGTAATATAATACAAAATTTGTATATCCCCATCAAAACACCCTTTATTTTTTGTGCATAATTACATGCATATTCTGGCATTCTGATTGTGCATATAATCCGATGTCTACTTATCATACATCAATATTCCTATTTTTTAATTGACCATTATTTTCTACTTAACCTCCTCTATTGTAATGTACATCTTTAGGTTTATTGCTTTTTTAAGCCACTTTTGATATATTTTTAGTTCTCAAGTCATATTATATTATTATTCCTATTATATTATGCCGGCTCTAAAAGATTTTAATCCGAAAATGGAGTTTTAAAAATTAAAAAAAACATTTACATGACCCCTTATTGCAGTAATTTTAGAAGAGAAGAATTTAACAAAGACTTGAGGCGGTTAAAATAAAGTCTAAACCATTGACGTTCAAATATGGAAACTACAAGGCGATCAACTTATATTTCTTGTGACTTTAATGTGGAATCAATAATTTAAACAAAATAATAATATTTTATGTTTCAAAGGTGAAAAGAACCATTAGATCCGAATTAATCTAGAAACTAATGTCATGTAAAAAAACATTTGAATATTTTATTTCACTTGACTCGGCCTGCTTCAATAAGTCCATCCACGATTAATAAATAATCATCTTTTCATTCTTAAATAAATGCAAAATATAAATAGCCTAATTAGATGTAATTATAGAAGTAATATTTAAATCTAGAGTAATTAGACAGACAAAACAAAGCAAAGAAGTTTAAATAAAACTAGATAGATCTAACTAGAAAGACTAGACAGACACAACCTAATAACAAGAATACATTTTAGACAGAATATACTAAATATTCCTTATTAATTTTATCGGTTTAATTTGTCTCCTCTGGTTCTCTTTGTCTAGTCTAGTCCGTCAAGTCTTGCCTCCATAATTCGTTTAGCCTAATATATCTAGTCTTTTGTGTCTGCCCTGGTCTCTATACTATATGAATTGTATTTTGACTTATATGTGTATTTTAGAACAAGTGTTATTTCTCAAATATTTTGTAAAAATGTGTTCATATATGGCTTCAAAATATTGGCTACAAAATATGCTTGTGATGTATAAACGTTTGATAAATACCATAATTTTAGAACGTGGGGGAACAGCCATTTATGCATAGAAAGATTAGTCTTCTAAGGTAACCATCGCCTTTATTATTCACCACCTCACTGATCCTATTAATTGGTTAATAAAGCGAAATTAGGCTACGTGGCGTCCTAGGAGGCAAATTCAAGTAATTGCTTTATATAGATGACCTCACATTCTACACTCAAAGCCATTAAGAAATGAAATCCGAGTCAACAGAATAAGACTATTCCCTACACAATACACTAGAAATATTCAGAGACGGAATCATCCCAATTCCATTGAATTGGATGTGGCGTATTGGCTCCGTAGAGGGCAAAGATTGCGGAATCAACAGACAGGAAAACTTGTCTGTCAACTCCTATCTATCCATTCCAATAATAACTTCATTCAGTTTTACTACAAGATTATACATCAAAGTAGAAAGCTGATTAAATGAAACAAATTAAAAATTACATTTAAATCTAAGATGAATATCAACAGGATAAAATATATCATTAAACATACTATATCTATTGGAGGAATTCTTCTATTGAGTAGAATGCTCCCTCAGTTAGTAAAGTTTTGATTTTTATTTTGAATTGTATTTTTGATATCAATTACACTTACATTTAATATCAACAAAAAATTTCGAATATGTTTGCCTTATGCTGTAGAGTTCTTAATAGCGTTCCGTGTCCTGTTTGATACGTGTGCGAAATAGATGCAGTACTATAGCTATGTAGATTGTTCTTAGTGCAGCACAGTCATTTGTAAATAAATATCGATGGTAGAGTTTATAAATTGTTAGTTTTGAATGAACATTTGCAGCTCTGTCTAGACTTTAAATTAAAAATCAGCCGAATTATTCTTTATTGTAAAATGAAGCACCTATCGGCATCACTTGAGATTCCCCAAAGCAAAACATTAAATGCAAGATGTGAATAAACTATAGCAAGTAAAGATAAATTAATTGCATTGGTATCCATCGATTTTCTCATTTGAGACCATAAAATAAGCTTTATTTTTTATATTTGCTTGAAACCATATCAATGTGATAAAACCACGTAACTTCTTATCAGTTTTTACTCCAAGACATTTAGTAGTATTTGACAGTTTTGTGTTTTATGTTGACTATTTATCACAATTTCAAAGTTTCTCTCTATAGTTGTTCTTTTGCTAAAATATAAGATAGTTTTGTGATTCACAATTAGTCGGGGTTATGAATAGAATCACGGATTCGGGAATGTAGAGTTAAAATCACGGATTTTAACTTCTTGCTGGAAGGGCTGAATCTTGCTGAATAATATATATTTTATGAATTTTTTTTACGTTTTCATTACCAAAAACAAGGAAAAATTTACCGAAACGTTTTATGTCGGAAAAATAACTGTGTCAGGTCTTTTTATTTGTACTTACTGAACCTACCCTCTCTCTCCACAGTAGTTAAAGGGGTGGCGACCAATAAAGATCTTGCATCGTTGAAACGGCCTCAAAATGCCGCCGCCGTTCAATTTTCCAACAAAATCAAAATATTACGAGAATTCTAAAATTCCAAAGTAATGAAAGTGAAATAACAGCTACTACATTAAAAATATAGAGGAGAAATTCCATAAACTTTTATATTTTAAGTTAAAATCTTTTAAAGTCACAGCACTTTTATAACACAAGTCGCACAAATATTCGCGCACATTAATCGTGATTTACTTAAGATGTTACGGCCGGGGCCCTTTCCATTACTCCACAGGTAAGCGTGATATCCGGTCGTATCATGATAACCGAAGTTTTGACAGAAACGACGCGGGTGATTTCGTCTCCGGCCTGGTGTAGCTTGGTGATTTTTCCCTTCAAAACAACCAATGTTGAGGTGGAACGTTGTCTTCGTGAATTGGCACCATTTGCCCAATTTTCAGCTCGATGGGTGGATGATTCAATTTGTACCTACGCTGTAGTTGAACCAAGTACTCTTTGTGTGAGCAGTTCAAAAAATGCTGCCGCATACGTTCAATATGCTGCCACCGCTATAATCGATTTATGTCGTAATCTGCAGGTTCGGTTGTAGGGATGTTGCTAATTGTTCTCCTATTAGGAAATGACTAGGTGTTAAGGCTAGAAAATCATTTAGATCGTTTGAGATAGGACATAAGGGACGTCAATAGACAAGTGTCAACTCTAGTTAAGAAAGTATACTCTTCGTAGTTGAGGCAAGCGTTGCCTATGGCCATTTTTAAATGGTGTTTTGTAACATTTGCCTCCCCAAAGTCCGAAAACGTCGGTGAACGAGGTGGAATGAAATGCCATTTTACGTTATAGGGTGTCAATGAATCAATGATGTTTTCAAAACTGCTTGATTTATATAGCATATATAGCCCTTATAGGTCACTGGTTCAATCCAACTCGAAGGACCATATTATGAATCGAATCATGGATTCGGGAATGTGGTGTTAGTATCACGGTTTTTATTAACTCTTTTCTCGAAGGACCAATTTCATATATTTGATGGATGTTTTAACATTTATTTAAGTATAACAACAAGAAAGAAAAAACTATCGAAACGTTTGGTATTTGTGTCTGAAAAATTAGTGATTGTGAGTCGAGTCTCTTTAATTTTACTTACTAAAGCTATCCTCTTTCTCCACAGTAGGTGGAGGGGAAGCGACTAATAAGGACCTTCTTTGAAAGGGCCTCAATAGTCGGCTTCCTTTTCACCATTTATTAAATTGATTGAAAATGGTTTCCACCTTTATTTTCAATAGATCAATGCTGTTTGCAGTAAGCACAATTTATGTATCATCAGCAAACATGATGGTGTTGGCGTCTATGTAACTCGGTAGAGCATTAATACATAGTAAAAATAAAAGTGGCCACAAGACAGACACCTGTGGTATACTCGATTAGATATCCTTTGTGTTGGAGTTGTAGTTGTTTAATCTCACATTAAATTTTCGTTCTGTCAAGAATGATCGCAAGCTTTGAAATGCTGTCTCGAAAGCTGTTACAGTCAATCTTGTGATTTATAAAATCAATATTGGCAGTAGCAAAAAAAATTGGCTAGATCAAAGAATAGTCCAACAACATGGTTCCTACATCTATATCTTGTATAAGAACGTTAACGAAATTTCCGGTAGAAATGTCTACCGATTTATTTGCTTGAATTCAATTCAACTGTTATCAGTTGAATTGAATTCAAGTTATTTGTATCATCATGTTATTTGTATTTATTTAAAAATGTTATTTGTATTTATTTAAAGATACCATGAACCGCTCAATGAGACGCTCAAATATTTTTGCGAATAAAGATGTCAACGAAATTTGTCTGAAGTTGTTTACATTGTGATGGTCTGCTTTTTATGTAGTGGCAGTAATAATGCGACTTTTGAAACTTTTGAAATAATGTATATCGGCTACGTTTACGGGTGGCATAAAGAAGAATATTGATATTGTAGTATTTGCTTTAGTGTATTGCTAGGATAATGATGGATAAATACGTTTAATACATACACCAGGAATTTCGGAAAAGTAATTAACAAATTTTTTTTGCAACTTCATTGTGTTTCACTATTTCGTTCTTATTTATTATTAAGGAAATTTGTTCTGGTTGAGAGCATTGATCCCAATTTTTGTTTATTAATTTCCAGGCCTTGTTTACTTAATTATTTGCAGAATTTATTGTATAGAAAAAGTAGGACTTATAATAATAATAACCTTTATTGGCATAATTAAAATAATTTCCATACAAAATATACATACAAAATAAAACAATAAAAAATAATAAAAAAGTTGTGAAACTAAAACCCCATTAAAAAGAAAAAATAAATTTTACCACACTATAAACCTATACTTCAACACCTGTACATCGGACATAAGCTCACAAAAAAAAAAAAAAAAAAACTAAACCGCAACACTCAAAAAACTACCCCGTCGCATCCGCTCTTTCCATGTTTTCACTCTGTGTAAAAACGACAGTCCCTTCCCGCTCTCGTCCATACACTCCCTCCAATCCTTTCCTCGCCTTCTCTCCTGGTCATTCCACTCCGCCATCGTGCATTCTTCCAACCAATGACTCCACATATCTTCCTTCAACCCACACACCGAACACCTTCTACTTTCCTCCTTCATCCAATGTCTCCTTCCACGCTCTTCATTGCCACACCTAAATCTCGCCAACACTGACTGGTCGTCCGACCCTTTACTTGTCCTCAAATAACCAGGAACACGGCCGTGCACTTGTATCTGACTGTAGCCTTGGTGATATTTACTAGCCTCTATTTTCGATTGGCGCTCTTGGAAGTCCACTTCTAATAACCTCTCTTTTAGCATCCGTTTCCACTGAGCACCCGCACTTTTTTCCGTTTCCAACCCCTCGGATGATAACCCGCCTCTCTCATACAGTTTCCTTTTATTCAACCCCCAACCGCTCTCTCTTCTACCAGTTAACCCCTCTTTATTCACTACTCGAAAGATTTCCTTTATTATCCTTTCATCTCCTAACCCATCCACCCTATACTCGAACTTTATCACTCTTTCCGCAGCAATTACCGCCACCTTACAAGCACTCACTTCCTGAAGCACAATGTGACCAGGCGTGGACCTATCAAGTTTCAACACCTTCTTATAAAACTTTAGCTGCACCCTTTCGATCTTGTCTTCCTCTTTCGTTCCCCAGACCTCGCATCCATACAGTAACACGCTTCGCACACATGCCTTCCATATGGTCTCTGCTTCTCTAAAGTTTCCATCAAAGTTCCTTTTCCAAACCTCCCAGATACGACCCGCCGCCACCCATGCCTTTTTTGTAACATACTCTATGTGTTCTTTATTACTGTATCCAGTCCCAAAGACATACCCCAAATACCTAAATTTACTAACTTCCTCTATTTCAGTACCCTGCCATTCAAACCTTTCTTTCTTATATCGCCCACCCCTTTTAAACCGAATCCATTTTGTTTTACCAACATTCACCCTTAAATCCCTCTTTTCGAAATACCTGCCGAGCCTTTCAATCACGTCCTTCATCTCACTAGCCGACTTTGCAAATACCACCATGTCATCCGCATATGCCAAGCTCCACACCTTCTTTTTCCCAATCACCACTCCTCCAGCTTGCCCGGCCTCTAGAACCTTTTCCATATCCGCCACATACAGATTGAAAAGCGTGGGACTCAAAGGGCAGCCTTGTCTCAGGCCCTTCCTCACCTCAAAATAGTCCGATTCCCATTCATTCGCTACTACCTTACAGACCGTTTCCTCGTACAAATTCCTGATGTTCCTTCTTACACTCTCTGAGATACCTAGCTTGCCCAAACACTCGTCAAGTCTCCTTCTGTTCACCGAGTCATATGCGGATTTCAAATCAATGAAAAGAGCAAACAGGCATCCCTTTCTTATTCCTTGGTCTATGATGACTCTCAAGGTCACCAGGTGTTCCACCGTGCTCCTTCCTTCTCTGAACCCCGCTTGTATTTCCGGCAAAAGCTTCCTTTCATTGATTTCCTTCCTCAAGCGACAATCCAGGATTTTAGCAAATATTTTGTATGAGGAGTTCATCAAAGTTATACCTCTATAATTTTCAAGCGCGTCCCTCGTTCCACTCTTAAACACCGGTTGAATTATCCCCACTTTCCAGCTGACTGGTATTTCCAGCTACTTCTCAATTCCTCCGTAAACTTCTCCTTACAGATTCCAGGTGCTTCTTTCCACGCTTCATTTCCGAGCCCATCCAAACCTCCCGCTTTTCTTGGCTTTAGGGAATCAATAACATCCTCCACCTCTGTCACGGTGATATCCTCGGCGAGCTCTTCCTGCTTATAGAAAAAGTAGGACTTTTTAGTAATACTAAAGCTTGTCGCACACTGGATCCGCTCCACTCACGTAACATCAGATCCAATCGGGTCCGATCCTCTCACAAGGAAAATAAAGTAGCACATTTTTGCGAAAGAAAATCTCCTTTAAATAGAATCAAGTAATTCTAATAACAAATAACAAATAATAAATTGAGAAATTAAAAAAAATATATTTATCAAGTTTAGCGTTTAAATTTAAATAATAAATTCAAGTTTTCGCCTTTGCGAATTTGCAAACCTATCAATAACGTTTTCAATGTCTATAGAAATATCTTGATGAACGTTTAATAACGCCAATCCCGTCAATCTATCCTCAGCAATCCTATTTCGAATCCAGGTTTTTAACCTACGAAGGGCTGAAAAACTTAGTTCTGCAGTAGCTACACTTACTGGCAACGTAAGTAAAATTTTTAATAGAATGCTGCAATTCGGATAACATTCCTGATCGCAATGTTCAGAATATACACGAACAGGTTGTAGAAAATTATTTCCTAGTTCTACTTAAGTTCTACTTAACGAAAACATTTAGCGCGCCATAAGTTTAACTCGGCTCCAAATATTGATTTCGAATTTAAATTTTGAACTTTCTGAAAAATAGTCTCATAATTCTTCCATAAAACTTCAGTTAAATTTTGAAAGTTTTCATTGTCCAATTTGATTAATTTTGAGGTAGTAATTTACTCAAATAAAAAGCATCAATAGTCTCTGAAGAAAACCTACTAGTACTCACATCATTTAAAATAAAATCTAACAAAAGAATAAAAATACATCTTCTGAAATATTCTTCGGCGCTACTTGCTGGTTGATTGTCCCTATTTGTTTGTTTTCGTGCAATTCTGGGCAGAGTAATGGTTATATTTTGTTCACTTGCTAATTTCTCAATGTTTTTCCAAATGCTATTGAAAATATTTTCCACATTATTTCTTTCAGAAGTGAGTACTAAGATAAGATCCTTTATACCCGCAGCGGCTGTACTCAGATAAAATGTCTCTTTTTGAAATATTCTACTGAATAAAGCTAAGGCAAAAATGTGTTTGATACATTTTAATGAAACAATGAACTCAAGTGTCAATAATGAGTTATTCAATATGTAAGCTCTCGATGATGATATGGCATCGTTCCATACACTAATACTTTTCAATGATTCTAAAATTGCTAAACGCAAGAGTTGTTGGGTGTCTTTGAATCCACCGAGTGTCACATAAAGTACCCAATAATGTTTTAGCCATAGAATTTTTTAGTACAAAAGACCGTTTTGCAGACGCATTAAAAAATGAAAGCACTTCGCGAGTTATTTCAAAACAGTTCCTAATACTTGTGACTTCTATGCATTCTCTGTACAGATGCCGACACAATTTTTCAAATTGAATTCATGTTTCTGTAGAATTTTCTTAACCGAATCTCCAAGTACTTTTTCATTTAAAACCGGTTCAGCATTAGAATCTTCTCCAAAATTTTATTGATGCAAATCAAAAAATCACACAAAGTCTTCTCTTATTTTATCTTCTACCACATATCTTATGACGATGCTTAGTTGAGATATTGTGGATACATTAGTCGTCTCGTCAAACATTATGGAATATAAACCGGCTTGGTTTACATTAAATTTAATTTTACTCACAATTTCATCACCGTAAAATTTAATTAAACTATTTTGAGTTGTTTTGGATATATAAGTTGCGTTCGCAGATGAATTTTGTAGATGCTCCTTCAATGTTGTATCGCCGGATCTTGCTAACAATTTCAAAATTGCCCTAAAATTGTCCTCGTTCGTAATACATCCAGAAGGGTTATTAGGAAAGTCATCTAACGAGCCGTCATCTCGATGCCCTCTAAATGCAATGTTTTTTCGGCCGATTGTTATGATTACGTCTAAGCTATGAGCTATTCGATTCCGGTTATCCTGAATTTGAATCAAACGTTGAGATGATAACATATTTTCAATTTGATTTTTTGGCTTATCATAATTCTGAAAAAACATATTGCAATGGCGTTTTTATGATAGATTGCACGTTGATGTTTCTCCAAATATCCTTCTGCTCCCAGCAGGTTTAACAAATTTTGTCACAGGTTTAGTGGTTAAAGCACCAGCTTCTACATTGCATTTTGCACTGCCTACATATGTTGGATGTTGTATGAAGCAATATTTGCAAAATATTCCTTGCAGTTTTGGTGAACACATTAACCAAGTATATTTTGTTAAATGGCTTTGTTTCAAATAGCGTTTTTCAATTTTTCCCTTTTTTGTATGTTCTGAATATGGGAACACATAATTATTTGGAGGTGTAAAATAATTTTGTAGCAGTTCCTTTTTCAAATATTTACTTATGGGTTGATTGATAAAATTTCCAATATCTTTGGGAGAATTATCCATTTCTTCGATCTCCCTATTTTGAATTGTTGATGTCGTTGGTGAGTCAATTGTTTCTGAAATTTTGCTTGTTTTGTTTAGAATTTGTTCATCATCTTTCTTATCAACTGTCAAAGTTTTTGGTTTTTTTATGAAAAAGTTTTCAATAGTATAGTTTGGACATTTTTTAGACATTTTACCCCTGCACAAATTAAAATAGCAATTAATAAATATACCTGATACTTATAATAATGAAATTACATGTAT
This sequence comes from Phosphuga atrata, assembly GCA_944588485.1. Lineage (NCBI taxonomy): Eukaryota > Metazoa > Arthropoda > Insecta > Coleoptera > Silphidae > Phosphuga > Phosphuga atrata. The sequence goes on from OX155895.1 coordinate 42,325,829, forward strand.
GAAAGTATAGTATCAAGTATAGTAAAGTAAGGTTCCAAAGACGGCAATATTCATTATTTTTGTTGTGGAAGATTGAGCCGAATTCGCTTCCTACCTACTCGTTCATACGGTTCTATGTTTCATAACACTGTTCAGTATTACTGTTCAGTTCGGGCAATCAAAAAGCTTATGGTTTACATCGTCTACCTCCACGCAGTAATTACAGTCGTCCGTTTCCGTTCTCCGGCGGTCATACAAGTATTTCCTGAAACACCCATGACCTGACAAAGCTTGAGTTAAATAATAGTCTGTTTAGTCGTAGTTCCTCCTTGTCCATTTTTCTTTTTCTGGGCCAAGCCCAGCGTCATTCCAGCGTTATTCCATTTTTCTTGCCACCAAATCAAATTTTCTTTGGCTTTTACGTTTTCGATCGCGTTATATGTTTCCTGTCTTTCTTTGGTTTGGAACTCTACCGGAAGAATTCCTGCTATAACTCCCACCCCTTCGACTGATATTGTCCTGTATGCGCAGCATTGTTTAATACACAGAAAACGTACGATTCTTGTAAGGCTTAAAATTTTTGTTGTAGTTTCTGTAACAATATGCCAGGCTGGTGCTCCATACAATAGTTGGGACTAGACCACGCTAAGAATTAGTTTTCGTTTGGATCCTTTGGATCCGCCGATATTTGGTAGAGGGCTAGCGACAGGATTTGCCATTTTTCCGCCTTCTAGGTAATTTTCTTCACGTGATGCGGTTAACTTGTTAATGGTTCACTTGATGTCCAGCCATACTCCCAGATATTTTACTGCTCTAGTATACGGGGTTACCGTAAAATCTTTGGCATGAAAAGTAATCGGTGATGTCGTTCGTTAAGATGTTAACTGCTATCGTATTCTCTGGCGCCAGTTGAAGTTCTCGCTGCTCAAGTCAATTTAGTACTCTTTGCGTCCATAAGGATGGATTCTTCTATTGCGGTTACCACTATCGCCACTTCGCCAGCGAATTCAATAAAGGTTATTCCCTTCGGCATTTCAGTTTTCAGCAGAGAGAATGTGAACCCCCCCCCCCCCCCCCCCCACCCTGTGTGAGGGCCAAGACTGATCCCTGTTTATCCTTATTTTTAGTATTTTTTCCTTCTGCCTCTAGGATAAGCTCTCTTTTCGATAGATATGTCACTAAAATATTAATAAGGCTATCCTCTATCTTCCTCTTTCTCAATTCATTTAATATCTGCTGCTACGAGGCACTATTGAAGGCATTCTTCACATCGAGTGTTATTACGGCACACAGTCTCTGGTGTCGAGCTGAGTAGGAACCAGCTTCTCAGACAATTTTAATCATTTTTATGATGGCATCCACTATCTGTCGACCTTCTCTAAATCCAAACTTTTTGTCAGGCTGATCCCCTGTACGCTTAAGTTATTTTTGTAGTCCGGCTAATATTAACTTTTAATATAATTCTTTTCATAACATTCTACATCCAATAGACAGATTGGTCTAAAATATAAAGCATTTTCTAAAGGCTTTTTAACCTTACTTAACAAAACAAGTTTTGCTCGCTTCAACTCTGTTGGGAACTTCGCCATGGCTGCCAGTTTATTTTATACAACTAATATATAATCGGGTCTTTCCGCTGCAACTAGCTTTAGTAGTTCTACTGGAATATATGCCGATCCTGGTGCTTTATGGTTTTTCATTTTCTGGCAGGCTATCTGCAGTTCATCCGAGGTGAAGTCCACAAAACTAGCGTCTTTATTACAAATAAAATTTACTTCCTCGTAGTCTGGGAAATTAACTACTTTTTCTACTGTTTACATGGTCACTTTCAATGACGGTGTGTCTCCAGTCAGCCTTTTCTTAATAATTTTGTAGCCATCCCCCCAGACATTATTATCTATATTCTTACAGAGAATTTTCCAGTGGTAAGTGCCTAGTCTTACCTATTATTGTCTGTCCAGTCTCTTCTGCCAAATGTTGTTTGGCTAGTCTTATCTGGCTAGTTGTAAATTGGCTCTGGTCTATATTGTAATTGTATTAATATTCTGTTAATAGTTTTCTTGACTGCACAGTTGATATTGTTTTCCCTAATTACCGCTTTTCTCTTCCTTGTAATCTTACGAGGCGGTTTCAAACTGTAGAGGCAGGGACTATTGCCAAAGGAGGCGCAAAAATTAAATAATTAAACTGAATGAATTAAAAATATAAAAATTAAAAAAAAAATCTACATGAAAAACTTATTAATGACAGAATTTATAACAAAAATTATAACAAAAACTTGTTATAATTTTGTTAATTGTAGTTTTTAGTTTTAATTGTAATAAACTTTTTTTTAGTTAAAATGTGTCAATATTATTATTTCTATTAAGAAAAAATAAAGATGGGGAGACGCCGAGAAAAAGTGCGGGAGGCATAGCATAAATGTTGCAAACTGATTGATCTAATGGGCGTCTACACCTAAAGTAGGTGCCCGTATATTATCACATTAAAACATGCTTATATCAAAATCATTTTTGCAAATCAGCAATCAATGTCCTCATCTATTTGTCTGTTTATCGACGCATTTACATTGGAATAATAAGTAATTTACTCTTTAGCCGGCGGAACGGGCGTAGCGATGTGCATGTGTGCGAAAAGCTTTCCGGACACCAATTAATCGATTTAGTTATCACATCCATTCATTACATCGGATTAAGTCTAACTGGAGTTGTTTTTCCGTGGCGCCTACGCTCTCGCGTTGGTGAAAATAAAAGTCGGAAAAACGACAGCTGAAAATATGGGGAAATATAAAAGGGATACGATGTCGGTGTGAACTCGAATTAGGGATATTCGCCCGAGCGAATTTTATTTTTCGTTAAGTAGATACACGATGTAAAAAATAAACGGTTTTTATTCATTTACGGAGATCGAATTTCAAACGGTTTCGGTATTAAAGAGAAAAGGTTTTGTTTTGATATTCAAAGCGGCTTTACGGTTTTATTGTTTAACAGAACAGTTTTTTAAATGTTCATAGAAAAATGAAATTACGAATTACAACATTGTGCTTCTTTTTCTCTAGAGAACTAACAATTAGTAGTATTTCATTTATTCAAGTAAACCAATTGTACATTTACTATACTGCCAGATTTTACAAAAATCTTTAATACATGATAAATTGTAAGATTCAATGCATAGAGTAAAAAAAAAATAATGTAAAAGTTCAGCATCGAGTTATTAATATCGACTAATTATTAATACTTTAACTAACTTTAAATAATAAAATATTATAAGATAGAATTATCAGAAATTATTGAAGTGAAAAACCTAAAACTAGAGGCAAGAAGGCAAGAAGAACAAGACTAGATAGACATGACTAGACAGACAAGACAGGCAAGATTCCTTTTATTATGCGCCACCACGGTATAGCGTATTACGCATTCATTCAGGGTGGGCAGCTAGGACGGATAGTGAAAACCGCCCTAGTTGTATCCTCCCCGACAAGGAATCGAACCCGAGACAGACAAGACTAGACAGACAAGAATATACAGGCAAGACTAGACAGCCTTTTTGGGGGGTCGTAGCTGTAGGTTGTATAGGTAAGTAGTCCCTTTGGAAACCAACTAGGTACTTCAGAAACGCTTGTCCCATGGCTTCAGAGTACTAGTTGTGTCTAACTAATGTTTATATTTGTTTCTCTATACTACGTTTAGCGTCTGATTCTTTGGTCTATTGTTTGTATAAATTTCTGTACCCTTTCCCAATTTTGTTTGTCCTCCAGCATATGTCAGTGCATTAATAATGATTGTTCGTACATTAAAGGACTATGTTTTTCAGAACTTCGTCCCTATCTCCCCAATCGACGTTGGTAACCAGAAAACGACGTTGGTAACCGAGTCCCAGAAGACCAATCAAATTCGAATCGGTTGTCTATTTCTTCCCAACCATAGTCTGTAGGTTCTGCAGTCGTTGGAACTTTAAGCTTAGCGTGAGATAAAATTTGCCCAATGTAACACGCCCTTACATATTGCTTGTCCAGTTCTGATTCGCATGGTGGTAGAGAAGAACCGTCAATACCGTTTTTAGGCAACTTAAATTCATCATTATTGTCCAAAAATTTGTAAGTAATAATTTTTAATTTATATTTTCTTAACCGATTAAGGCCATACATCTGATAAGCAAACTCTTGAAGTTTGCCAAATAAATCTTCCCTGCTCATCGACGGCTCTGACATTTGTACGAAACACTCCGTAAAAGCTTCAAATTTTTACATTTACATTTTTTTATATTAATGTTCATTCATAGTAGCATACGAACAATCACCAGTTAAATTTTTAGTTGAGAGGAAATCATTGAAAATATCTTTTTTTTTCATGTTCAAACAGCCAGCTGACGTATAATCCACCATATTATGGTCAGCTGATTTTGTTTTTTTTTTTTCAAAACATTAAGTAAACTATAATCCGACAAATTTTCAAATGGGAGGAAATGACTAATAAAACCTTTATTTTTTCTCCATGCGTGGGAGGCTACTACTGCCCGTCCCACCCACGGAGTCGCAGCTGACGGTCGCGAGTATTCATAGTATAAGTCCCTAATGGATTTTACGAAGTTTCGCTCAAGAAGAAATAATTGACCGAATTTGTACCTGGCTCCTGGTCTATCAGTTGTTTCCCGATTTTAAATAGGTACAATACCCGCGATAGCTATAGCTGCCTCTGCGGACACAGTGCGATATGCACTATATACCCCCAATGCGAAATTTTACTCCTCCATATGTCCCAGAGAAACGTTAGAAGGCACTGAACGAAATATCTGTAACATCAACTCAGAAGAAATGCCAGACATCACTATAGAAGAACTAAAAGCTGCTTTCAACCATATGAGGAATGTGCGAACGCAGGGAGAAGACCGAATATCAAGTGATATTCTGATGCTTGGAGGTGCAAACCTGTTCAGGAGGCGATCAGTATTCTGCTGAATCGATGCTTAATTGAAGGGAAATATAAAACGCTGAAGTAATTTTGATCCATAAAAAAGGCGATAACGCAAAATTTGGAAACTACCGACCTATTAGCCTGCTGTCGTATTTCTATAAATTACTGATCAAATTGATTACAAATAGACTAATGAACAAATTAGGCTTTTACCAACCGGTTGAGCAGGAAGGGCTATAGCATGACTCAGACAATCATTTGCAGACAATCCGAACGTTAATTAAAAAAAACGCAGAATATAATTACCACTCCACCTGGCATTCATTGACTACGAGAAAGCTTTCGACTCGGTAGAATTATGGGCGTTACCGAGCGCAATGTCCGATGCTAGAATTGATTCAAGATATACAAACCTAATCAAGAACCATAGGTGGGCACAGTTAATCCAAAAGTTAACTTCGTTAATCGTTAACTCGTTAATAAAAAAGTTAACTTTTTAATCGTTAAAGCGTTAAAATTACGAGAAATTTAACACAAGTTAACCGTTAAAAGTTAACCATCCAAAACGTATATTGTTTTTGGTACCTTTTGGGATGGCATACATTGGTCAATAAAACAAAAACAAGTAGATAATACTGGTAATTCCATTTGCTTCCCTTTCTCTATTCAGAGCGTCCTCAAGTTTTGCTTCAATAAGTTTCTTGACTTTTGATAACTTGCCGCTATCATACTTTTACAGCCACAGTAGTCGCAACTTCGGGTGAAAAGTTGCAGCCAGCTGGCATTCTTCATTTTCCATGAACCGTTCAAATCTTGTTTTATACCAAATAATATCTAAACCAAATAATAAATAGAGCATTGGCCAAATGGGTACAACAAAGAACCAGGTGACTAAGATTTTGCAGTCTGAACACTGTTGTCTCAATAATTTGTAATAGAGCCCCAAGATATGCTTGAGCTTCAGCCTGAATTAAGGCAAGCGCCCTAGTCATTGGTGACAAGATTTGCAAGTAGCCGCGATGCCAAAAGATTTACTAATGCTTTGTTCATGTAATCTTTTAACAGGTTGAGGTGAAAACAAATCGCTTCTACTGCTAATGCTAGCTGCATCAATATCAGAAGAATTCAAATTTACAGCACTTGATGAGGGCTGAAAGAAAACCGTTCCGAAGGTTTTCTTTTCCCACGAGTTGACGCTGCTTTTACTTTTTCTTGAAACTGCACATATTTGGCATGCGTCGTTTTCACATATTGTTTGAGATTATTAGGACTAGACATGTGAGCCTTTATTGTACAAACATAACGCAAACACAGTTTGCATTCATAAATCAACTTTTGTTCTCCAAGTTTTGACTGGAAAACTAAGTAATCACTCAAGTGTGGCTAAGGATTTGATTCAGTTTCACTTTCAGAGTTTTTCGTACTTTGAGTAGAAGTAGTAGTGTTCATGATGTAAACTTGTCAATGTTACACCATCAACTATTTCCACCAACTACCAACACAAACGAAAAGATAAATAAATGAAGAATGATAAAATATAAATGAAGGTTAACAATGACGCAAACGCTTAAAAAATCAGGTTATAATAAGTTGTCGTATTTACTGGTACAGAGCTATTGTTGCTTTTTTGAGCAACAGCGCCGAGCTGCGCTGGTATGCCCGCGTGGGGCGTAATTCAAACAAAAAATGACAACATGTCAACAAACAACCTATGTAACGGACCAAAGTTAACGTAAGTTCAAATTATCGGGAGTTAAAAGAGCGTTAACTATTTTTTGGGTTAACTTAAAAATTAATCAGTTGAGCATTTTGTTAATTAAATTTTTCGTTAATTAAAGATTAACGGATTAACGAGTTAATGCCCACCTATGTCAGGAACATATATGAAAATGCGACCTTTCGTGTCAAGTTAGAAGAGGATATTAAGACTAAGAACACAAAGATTAAAACAGGCGCCCGGCTGGGTGACACGATGTCCCCTATAACTAACTAACTATTCACTCTGGCACTTATCACAATATCTTCAAGGAACTAAATTGGGACGAAAGGGGTATAAACATAGAAGGCAGAAACTTGACAAACCTACGTTTTGCAGATGATATTGTCCTTATGGGTAATAGCATTGAAGAAATACATATAATGCTACAAGAGTTTAATCAAGCTTCCAAAAAAGTCGGATTAAATATGAACCTGAACAAAACAAAGGTAATGAGCAATAAAACCAAAAGATATCTATTGATGGTAATATCATAGAAACTGTCAACTAATACATATATTTAGGGCATCAAATTAAACTAGACAAAGAAAATCAAACCACCGAGATTTTCAAGAGAGTAATATAAAGTTGGGCTGCCTTCGGAAAACTAGGACACATTTAATAAAAACAGGAATGTCTCAATGTGCTTAACCCTTCGTGCGGTAGATTGGCTGTAGTACACCCAGACCAGGATAAATTGGTCTATATTTTAGAGATTAATTGTTATAATAGGCAGTGAGTCTGAGTAGCTGCGTGGAGAGTGGTAAAGAAGTGCCGATTGTCAGGGCACAGTCGTCCGCCAACCCGCGTATTATTTAGACGAAGTCAAAGGTGTCAGCGGGTTAGTTACACCCACCTTAAGCCCCGTGTAACAAACTTTGAACTAGCATTTGTAGCGATCACGATCCGCTGATAATAAATCCGCAGGTATGGATTAAGGATTAAGAAAACTCCCACTAAAAATTCAGAAATTCCACAGTGGGTTTGTTTTATAATCCCGCGAAAGATGTATAAATTTAGTAATGGATACTTTACAATCGTATTATAGAAACAATACCCCACGAACGATTCCTCATAAATGGAGTAGGATAAAAAATACGGTCATCCCCGAAAAACAAGTTAGTTAGGATAAGACAGTCAGGGTAATATATGGTACGAACAGAATCAAAATAGAATATTGAGTCTTTTAGACGAAGCTGAGGTCAGTTCTTCTTCTGATTCCGATAGAGAAATCGAAATCGATAATGTTAGTCAAAGAAGCTGTGAAAGTGATACAGAGCAGGAGATGGACGTTGAAGGAGAAGAGTCAAGGGTTGAATCGGAGGAAAGTAATAGCAAAGATAACAGAAGATATTTGTTGGGGAAGAATGGCACAAAGTGGTCTACTTTAACGAAAATTTTGGTTCAATAATAAGTACTGATATTTATTAATCAATAAAATAATAATAAAAAATACATTAAGCGATTAAATTCACACGATCCCTATCAGGGTTTGTTATACCCACTTTGCGCTCCGTGTTACATACTTTAACTTACCGCTCGCCAGGTTAAAAACCAAGGTGTTCAATGTATGTATACTGCCTGTAATGACCTACGGGCCAGAAACTACCACCTTGACAAAAAAGAACGCCGAGAATTTAAGAGCAACCCAACGAGACATGGAACATGCAATTCTTGGAATATGCTTGATGGAAAAATGAACTAGTATGCACTAAAATAGGGGTAGCAGATGTAATACACCGAGTGGCTCAAGTGAAGCTGGGTAGGGCACGTCACAAGACAAGACTCAGACCGTTGGACAGATAGAGGTACACAGTGGAGACCATGCAGAAGTAAGAGAAGCGCAGGGAGACCTCAGAAAAGATGGCTGGATGATGTAAAAACTAGTCGGCAAAAGGTGGCACCAAGAAGCTAAAGAGAGAAAAAATTGAAATAAATTAGGGGAGGCCTATGTCCAGCAGTTGTCTTTGAAAGAATGAAGAAGAAGAAGACACTCAATGCAATCTTCCGTTGGAGGGATGCTAATTTGTCAAGGTTGCTCTTTGTTTTCCATTTATTAAACCACAATGGTGCACCATATAGCATCACTGATTGCGCTACAGTGCTCCTCCCACGTTTGGCAATATTTGATTCATTTGATCGATTCATTTGATGAATTCTTCACCTACATATTTAGACAACCTTATACTATATAGTTTAGTTTTCAAACAATAGCTGTTTTGCAATAATATCCACTCAATATATAGATCTCATGAAATAATCTATTCAATATATTGCGCTTATCAAAGGGTTAATATGTTCTTTTATCTTTTAAGGCAATTTACTTTAAAGTAAATAATTAAATGTGAAGGTAGCAATTATTTTAATCGTCTGCAAAAGTATCCAAATCGTGCGTAAAAGTCCTATGTAAATTAAATAGTTTTATTACTAAGCGATTTATGCTTGTTGTAACAATGGCAACAACTTCATGACACTAAGCTTTAGACTTTTTGTGCATGCGAATAGAAATACAATTAAAACAAAAAACATAGACGTAGTAAAAATAAATTTTCTGACGAACATTAAAATTTAATTAACCTTTGTTATATTGAAATGTCTTTGCCTCGCGGTCTGGAGTTATCTGGCTCTAATATAACTTAACCAAACCATTAAAAAACCTAATCTAGATTATCTAGATTAAATTTAGGTTAACCTAGATCACAATGACAACCATCAAATAGGGTTCACTTCATTGTGCGATTTTACTAGTTTTTTTTTTATTATTCTTTTTATTATTTATTGGATTACAATCTAGTCTTTAGACTAATAAGTAATTTTATTATAACCTAAATTACTAGCAAAAAGAAAATAAATAAATAAATAATAATGATATTGTCCACTGACGTCATCTTAGAATCCATAAAGGCGAATCACTACGTTCATGTGTTCTTTGTTTGTAACATTGGCACTATTAATAACACTAACTTCAAGGGTTTAGTTCCTTTGAGTCTTCTCAATAGGTCCGTGTTTTCAAGTATCTATCAGCGTGTTTTTTAATAATATTATCCACAGTATCCATATGTAAGTGGATTTTTAGTCCCTATGGATATCGCAATTCCTGATATACCAAGGTGCCTTCACTATGTTCCTTAGTACTTTATTCTGAAACCTTTGTATAATTTGGATGTTCCTGTTCCTGTTTTTTTGTTGTAACGCCCAAAGTTGTAAATCATAGGTGCATATGGGTTTTAGTATTTGGTTATATAGAAGAAGTTTATTTTGAATCGATAGGACCGAATTCCTACCTATTAGCCAATAAATTTCTTTATATCGAATTTCCAAGGTTTCCTTTTTCTTTTTGATATGTGCCTTCCAGCGCAGCTTTGCTTCGAGAGTCATGCCAAGATACTTTACAGTATTTGCATAAGATAATTGGTTGTTATTTATGGTAAGTGGATAGTATTTTGGTTCTTTATTTGTGAAATTCCCATGGATTGATTTTGATTCATTTAATTTAATTCGCCATTTTTTTATCCAGTCGTGGAAATATTTCAAGGAAGTTTGTATTTTCTCAGTTGCTGCTTGGTGAGTTTCTCCAATAGCTAGAATAGCGGAATCGTCGGCGAAGGTCGCCATAGTATTGTGTTCTAGTTGTGGAATGTCACAAGTGTACAGTTTATTAACGACGCTATATTTAGCGTCGGACCCAAAACGCTTCCTTGTGGTACCCAAGTTTTAATTTTTTGATTTCTGATTACGCATCTTCCTACTTTATTCTAAAAGTTCGATTTGACAGGTATGAAATCAGAAGATCAGAGAACTGTTTTGGTAACATTTTTCTAACTTTATATATAAGACCATCGTGCCATACCTTATCAAAGGCTTGTGCTACGTCAAGAAATAAAGCAGCACAAACTTTCTTTTCTTCGAGAGTTTTCTCTATAACCGCAGCGGATAGAACCTGATCAATGGTGGAATTTTTTTTGTCGAAATCCAAATTTGGATTTCTTTCAAAACTTCCTTTGGGATTACAAGCATAATTTCTTCTTCTTCTTGAACAAATTCAGTGTTTTAGGAGAAACCATTACCTGGTACTTCTAATGGCTGGAAAGTGTTTGCTAGGTGTTCTTCAAATCTTGTAGCTATTTGCTCATTCTTAATTTTCCATTTACCGTTTTCATATTTAATTGAAGAAGTTTGCACAATTGGTTTCTTAATTTTCTTTGTTGATTTCCACCAGGAATAATGATTACTGCTATCAGTGGTTAGTGATTGCAAATTATTTTAAATTGTGGTGTCGTTATATCTTTGGATTTTTCTTCTTAAGAGCATAGTTAAGTTGTTAAGTAATCACATCAAATCATATCAATCGTCTTTTTGTCTTTTGTGAAGATCTTGTATCGTGCTATCTATTTCTTTGTTTTCTTTTTTCGCGGAGAAGGTTAATGATGTCTATAGGATATGAAGTTCCCTTGTGTATTTTTAAAGTTTCTGTTGTGTGTTGTCCAAGCAGCCTGCTGTATATCAGTAATAAGCTTTGACATATCGGAGTCTAGCTCTTGTGGAGTTTTCAGTGGTACTTTTAGATTAATCTTATTATCTAAGTCTATTTTGAAACTCCAGTTTGTATTTTTATTGGTGAGACGAGGTGGACTTTCCATTTTTAGAATTATATAACTTAATTTTTATAGTATTGGAGAATGGTCAGAGTTCATGTCATTGCATTCATTCACTTCAAAGTAATTTCGAGATATATTCTTGTATATAAAGAAGTCAATTAAATCTGGAATTTTGTCGGTATCGGTAGGTCAATATATATGCTTACCTGTAGATATCACCTCACAATGCATCTCATTTGTTGCATATAGCAGTTCACGTCCTTTTGTAGTACTGAGCCTGGATCTCCAATAAATATTTTTAGCATTAAAGTCGCCTCCGAGTTTAAATCTTGTACCTAACTGTTTTAATAGATTTGAGTAGTCTTCTTTCTTTGATTTATGTCTTGGTGGGCAGTATAAAGCAGCTACTATGATTGGGTAGCGTTTAGTGCTTACGCAAACGGCGACTGCTTGGAATGCTTCGTTTTCAAATTTCATGAATTCATAATGGCGAATGTTTTCATTAATATTGACTGTACTACCGCCTCTTGCGCAGTTATTGGGATGTATTGGATTACATACTTTATATCCTTCAAAGTTTATAAAATAATGTTTTGTGAAATGTGACTCGGATATGAGACATATATCAATTTTGTCTGTATCTAGGATTACCTAGAAGTTCTTTGTGATGTTAGAGTAATCCATTACAGTTCCATTCCATTATTTTCAGAGAATTAGTCAGTTCTGTAGCCTTGCGTCAGCCTGAGTAGCGCTGTTTTCAAGTTTTGTTAATCTATCATTAAGCGTGCTCATGAATTTGATTATTTGATCCAGTTTATCTGAAATGTTGTTTTCTGATGTTGAGGTTGAGGGTTCCGCATTGGTTTTGTCCATATTTTCAGAGACTATTTGTGCAAATGACGGATTATTCTTATTATTTACGTTCCTTGGGTACTTGGGTTTTTTACGCCTTGAGTTTTTGATTCAAAGTTTGTTTCTTTTTTATTATTTTTTTATCAAAGGTTTTGTATTTCCTTAGCTACAATACATCCTCTATAGTTCGCAGGGTGAGGTTCACCACAGTGAACACACTTTGGTTTTTCATTTCTTGGTTTCTTACAGTCTTGTGTTAGGTGTTTACCAGTGCATTTAAACATCTGGTTCCTTTGCACAGTACCTCTGTGTATGTCCATAGGACTGACATATTTCACATTGAGGGATCAATTTAGAAGTTTTCAAGGAATGAATATTAACACTACAACCTAAGATTGATTTAATGTTATATATTTTACTTATTTCTTCCTTGTTGTTGAACATAAGCATAAACATACTAAGGGGTTATTTATCTTTCCCTCTTAGTTTATTGACTGCGCTTTCAATCTCAAAACCTTTATTTTTAGGAATTCTATAATCCTTTCAGGCTGGCAGGTAAAGTGTAGTTTTTTTTGCAATAACCCTAAATGGCCTTACTAGTTTGTTTTCGAAAGAATGCCACCACAGCATACTATTTTCGGATAATGCCTTAGTGATACATCTATATGAATCCTCGCCGATAGTGTTTATTTTGACAAAGTCACTATTCATCATCTTCAAAGAGAACGATTCAGTTGATTGGTTACTTAGTAAGAAGTCGTAAATTACTTGATAGTTTTTTACTCCATCCACTATTTTAGGAGGTGCTGGAGGAATTTTTCTCGGTTTCGAAACTTCCTGTGTTTCGTCATTGTGTGTAGTGGCAGATTTATCAAATGGTGATGGATAGGTGTTTAGTTTTCTTTTCTTCCTACTTTTGACTTTAATCCACTCTGTTTCTTTGGCTAGCTCTTCTTCGTCTGTACAGTAATCAGCATGAGAGCTTTAGTTAGAGTCATTCTCGGAGCGACTTGGTCTTGAAGATTTTTAATTTTCCTTGCATTTCAAAGACTTGCTTCTGCAATTTTTCACGCTCGTCTTTTTCTTTACTATTTGCATCGTAAAGGATGCGTTCCTTATCGGTTTTTATTTTGAATGAATCAGTCATCATCTTTTTTTTTATTCTTCTCTTGTCTCTTGTCTCTTGTTATGAGTTAGCACAAAAAGTTAAATAACGGCTCGTCATTTTAAAGCGATTCTTTGTTTTTAATTTTGTTTAAGTTTAATTTCGCTTTGAAGAGATTCGAGAAATCCAAGTAATACCGAAAAAGTTTTGAACAATGATTCGTGCCACGTCCGAAACGAGCCACAAGAACTTTCTCGGCGACTATACTGCATAAGCCACCAACACTTTACAATTTTGGTAGAAAAGTTATTATAACTTCCACAAGGGTGTGAATTTAGTAGATTATTCCCACGTGGAAATAAACATTTCATTAGCACAGATGGGACGAGGTACCTCTGCACTAATTTAGTCTAACACTAGGTTTATTAAAACAACTAATTTTAAGTAATACTAGGTTTATTTAATGGTCCGGTTGGCACACGCACCTACTATCTTTAACATAGCACGTGACTGAATTTGAGCACGTGACTGAATTTTACTAGTTAGTATTTTTTTGCCACGAAGGCGCTGAAGGTTGTAACCTTATTGTGTCATTGATTTGACTTATTTTGTCTCTAAAAATTACAATTTTTCAATATTATCATATATAGGTCAGAAACAATTATTTTTTTGTAGGTTCAACGATACATGCTTCGTTGATATAATAATGTATGATACTCGCGTGTGAAAGGCTTTTGTAGACTCTTTGCGATTCGCAACTCGTGCACAAAAGCCTTTCTTCACAAACTTGTACCATAAACTACTTTTAATACATCACTATTGCTTATTTATATAGAATTTAATACTTATATGTATATTTATTCCTTTAAAAATAAATGCTAATACCAAATTTCATATCTGTAACATTTTCTCTTTTTGAGATAAGGATATCCAAGTACATTTTGGCTCCCCATTTCACCCCTTCAGAAACGAAGTTTCCAGACATCCTTGCTTAGTTGAAGTTTACGTCGTAAATTATGTTCCTTGCTTACATATTCCTTTTATATATATATATATATATATATATAAATATATATATATATATATATATATATATATATATATATATATATATATATATATATATATATATATATATATATATATATATATACCGGAACCTGTTGTACCTAGGCCAGTTGGTTCGTTTCAAATGTTGCCGTGCTATTAAATTATTTCGTATGTGCTATTCGATACGTCACTGTAGACCAGGGGTCTCCAAACTTTCCAGCCTTAGGGCCATACTGATTACTCCAGTAAGTTCCGAGGGCCACAACCATATTATCATTGTTGCAGGTGGTAAAAAGTGAAATAGTCCACTGATGAAAAAAAAAGTCCGAAAAAGTACGCAACGTTTAAAAAAGGCTGCAAATCGGACTAAAGTCCGCAAGACGGCATCACTGCATATTATTAATTTTCCTGTCATTATCTGTAATTTTTAGATTAGTCGTAGAGTACGAGCCATGAGGAGTAACGTGACACGACATCTGGTGGACACAAGCGGAAATAGGTAGTACCTTCTATCGCTAAAAGATGGCGCCAATAGCACGTACAGAATAATCTCGTTGGTTCGAGAAAGTTCTGGTGTCTTCCATTCAATTCTAGATGGCAGTAATTGGAATATATAAGAAGGCTAGTGGCGCAACCACAAGTCAGTTCCTATGATACTGTTGTGAAATAAAATAGTGCGTACCTCCTTAAAACGTGTTTGTGCGTGTTTAAGTTTAAGACATCTTTGTAACAGTATTTTGATTTGAATTGTTGCTTTTGTGTGTGATTTAGTAGTATGGAAAAGAAGCGAAAAATTGATAGTGAATGCAGAAAATTCAAAGATCAGTGGAACATTCAGTATTTCGTAATTGAGTCCAGTAACAAGGCGCTATGTTTGATTTGCAATGAAAGCATAGCTGTTCTCAAGGAATATAACATTAAACGTCATTATGAAACAAAACATTTTCAAAATTACTCAAAATATACTGGAAGTTTGCGGACAGAAAAATTCGAAGCTATGAAGCGCGGATTGAAATCGCGCCAATCTTCATTTACAAAACTCAAAACTGAACAAGAGGCTGCAAATCGTGCCAGCTTTCGTGTGGCTCTTGAAATTGCAAAACGTGGAAAACCATTCACCGATGGAGAAATGATCAAAGAATGCATAATTGCAGTAGCCGAAGAAATGTGCCCTGAAAAGGTAAATTTATTAAAAACTGTCAGTATGTCAGCAAACACTGTGGCTCGAAGGGTAGAAAACATCGCTGAAAATATATCTTCTCAACTGTTCGACAAAAATGGACATGTTGAGTGGTTTTCTTTGGCCTTGGATGAGTCAACGGATGTGTCAGATACTGCTCAGATGTTGATTTATATTCGAGGAGTAGATAAAAGCTATGAAGTGCATGAAGAACTTCTTGATATGTATAGTTTTCATGGCACAACTACTGGTACAGCTATTTTTAAAGGAGTTGAAATGACCATAAATCAAAAGAACCTTCGATGGAAAAACTTGAAATGTATTACAACTGATGGAGGCAAAAACATGAGTGGGAAAGATAAAGGAGTGGTCGCTCTTGTGTCAAAGTCTGTAGAAAATGACGGTGGTTCAGAACCATTAGTCTTACATTGTATCATTCATCAACAGTCTTTGTGCGGAAAATGTTTGGATAAGTCTGAAGTTCTGAAACCAGTCATATCAACTGTTAATTTTATCAGATCTTTTGGGCTGAATCACCAACAATTCCGACAATTTATTGAAGAGATTGGCGAAAGTGACTTACCTTATCATACTGCCGTACGTTGGCTTAGTTGTGGGAAAGTCCTTCAGCGCTTTTTTGAACTTCGTGCAGTGATCGATATTTTTTTGAATGAAAAGCATCGCCCTCTTACTGAATTACAAAACAACGCATGGCTGTGGAAGTTAGCATTCTATGTTGATTTGACAAAACATGTGAACGAACTGAATTTGAGATTGCAAGGAGAGAGAAAACCAGCATCTTCCTGATTTATACACTAATATCAAATCATTCCGGAAGAAATTGATACTGTTTCAATCACAACTACGAAGTAAATGTTTTTCACATTTTAAAACATGTGAAATATTCAGCCACACCACTGAGACTGAGTTTCCTATCGATTTTGCAATCGAAACTTGCTTTGAAAATAAATTTTGATACTCGTTTCTCGGACTTTGAAGTCATTGCGAATCAAATTAAGATTTTTCAGAATCCTTTTGATACTGACATTGAAACCCTAGCCCCGGAACTTCAAATGGAAATGATTGATCTACAGTGCAGTGATATAATGAAGAACAAATATCAAAACTCATCTTTGTTGGAATTTAATAAGAGTCTTCCACTAACAAAATTTGATAATTTGCATAAATTTGCTCGTGGGCTGTTTTCTGTTTTTGGTACTACTTATTTGTGTGAGAAGACCTTCTCCAAAATGAAGTTCACAAAAAATGTTTACAGATCTAAATTAACTGATGAGCATCTTAAATCTCTTTTAATAATTGGTACAAGTAAAATTAGTCCACAACTACAAACTATTGTCAGTTGAAAATCTCAATTACATAAATCTCATTAGTATTTCATATGTCATTATGCTTGTTATAAGTTATGTTTTTATTTAAAATATATAAAATGTTAGTTGGATTCATTTCAATAATTTGTTAGTTATTATATATTGAACTTAAATTTTCTGCATATTATACATGTCTTTACTCATTACAATTCTGTGTTTCTTTATCCAACTTATCACAAAAACAATAACAATAAGCCTACAACAATGTTATGAGTAGTTAGCCCATGGCCATATCAATGTAGATGTCATATTAATAATTATTCAACATAAAATTAGAATACTTCAGTAAACTAAATATAATTTGCTATAAAAAATATGTTCTCTAAAAGGAGTTTTCAAGTATGCTAGCTCTCCGCGGGCCGGACAAAATCTGTCCGCGGGCCGGATGTGGCCCTCGGGCCGTAGTTTGGAGACCCCTGCTGTAGACGATCTAACGTTAAGTGAGTCGTGTACGGCTACTAAGGCATTGCTTAGTGTTATCGAAGAAAAACAAAATTTGCCGAAAAAAGTAAGTAGTTTTTAATATATTTTGAATTTTGTTATATTTAAACATTTTATAAAAGTCACTTTTCTTTTATATGCAATCTGTTCTTTGATTTATTAAGTCTTAAAACAATAATAAACTTCAGAGATATATAATCTTAAAATATTTTAAATTTACAGTTTTCAACCATAAGAAGCAGTGTTGTACCATGGCCACTGTCGATCAGTTGTACTTTGGTCGGTGGCCTAAGTACAACCTGGATGTTGTACTTTGGCCAGAGAGATTTATCTTTATTTATTTTATATTTTAAGAATAAATTCTTTAGTAAACTTCTTCAGAAGTCATGCTTAGAAGTAAAGGTAAGAATAAGAGGCGTTATTAATGTGAATGACTTCTCAAATGCCATTAAAATGATCAAGGAGAAAAAATTCACGACTTTCGGTGCTTCTAAACCTTTTGGATTACCCAAAACAACTTTGCGTCGTCATTTAAAGCACTGTATGGAAACAGGTAACGATGTAAGAAAATTACACGGTATTCTTGCAGTTTATCAAGTTTTGATGGTGAGGAAGAACGCAGTCTGGTTGATTAAATTAAAGACGCGGCACACTTACAATTTGAACTAACTTTAAAAGACGTGAAAATACTTGCATATCAATTTGCAAAAATGAATGGATAAAAACTACCCTTAGAGCTGGGAGACTAATAAAATGGTCGGAGATTATTGGCTGCGCTTATTTAGGAAGCGATACCAAAACGAATTGTCTCTGAGAAAGCCTGAAGGCATCAGTTTGACTCACTCATCGGCATTTTATAAACATGCCGTAAGCTTAGCATTCGATAATTTCAAGAAAGTCCTTTCTAAATGTGTTGATATAAAAGCAACTGATATCTGGACAAAAATACAATATTGGAGACTATGTTACATTTGTATACTATGGTTCTTATTCTGCTGGAAAGATAGAATCAATATCTGAAGAGGCTATACTGCTGACTTCGATGCAAAATTCATTCAAAAGCTGGAACTGGTCTGATAAAGAAGATTTTAATCTGTACCCAATAAGTGACATTCAAGAAAAAATTAAAACGCTTAAAAATAATTGACATAAAGAGAGGAATTTCTGCTAAGTAAATTACTAATATTCTTTTAAAAGCTAGGCCTACTGACTGATTAAAAACTCAAGAAGTACCTACTATATCTGGGTACAGTCTTAAAGTCTTAAAGACTGTTTTGTGACAACACAGTGATTAAATAGTTAGTTGGTTATATTTAAAGATTTTCTATTTTAAGTAAAAAAAAATACTATGAATGTTATATGTTGGTACTTTTAAGAATTTGTTATTTAAATATTTAACTACAGTCAATAAAACGATTTTAGTAAAGAAAATTCCCCAATCCTGGATGTGTCCTAGGTACAACGTGGTACTGGCCGAGGTACATAGGATGTGTTGTACCTTGGCCTCATTTACGAATTTCTTTTAAACATTTTAAACACATGTACGTATAAATTACGCATTGCTGACATTTTACTGGTGGATACACAAATAATTTACCATCCAAAATAAATAAATATGGTTTGTGTACATTACATGAAATTATAGAAAAAAAAAGTTATTTAAAAAAGTGTCCTAGGTACTACAGTTTCCCCTATATATATATATATATATATATATATATATATATATATATATATATATATATATATATATATATATATATATATATATATATATATATATATATATATATATATGTGTGTGTGTGTATTAAAACATTTTATATATTATAACAGTTTATAATACACTTGCATTAACCAATTAGCGTCTCATTTTTCCACTCTGCATATAAGCTACTTTTTAAAAATATATATAAAAGGTTCCCTAATGTAAAAATAATTTCTTCGTCGTAGAGCGACAATTTTCAGCCTTGTGTAATGCGCAAGTATCAAGACTTTCTCGTCGTTGGAATTACACGTTATACTCTTTTACCGAGCAACAAGTTAATGTCATACTTTATGTAATAATAAGGCGACTAATAGAGCTTTTATTATTGCGGCGAGGCGCAGCGCAGGCTGGCTCTACCGTGGAGACAAGCAAACGCACAATTTAGAATGAATTTCGAAAGGCAGCGGAAAATGGAATAAAACTAGGCATTGTTTCACTTCCTATATAATCGCCAATGAAATCGTTTTTAATTCTTTAACATAGTTCCGCGTTTTATATGTTAGCCTTGACTGCACTGTATGTAACGAACAAATATGCCCACAAAGTTATTTAACGTAAAAGAGAAATTATAATTTCAATTGCAGGAAATATTTTAAATGTACATACTTTTTAAATAAAAATTTTATTTGCCGCTTACTTTATTACATTCATTTTTACATAGTAAGAGAGAAAAAATACAAAAATTAAAACAAAAAATAGTCTATACTCTAAGTAGCAAGTATAGGTACACTTTCAGTAGCAAGATAAGGTTGACACAGACAAGAGTTTATAAAGAATGTAAGACTTACATAGACAAATACTACTCGTTAGAGAAGAGTAGAAAAGACAAGATCGGACAAGATCGGACAAGACCAGACAAGACCAGGCAAGACCAGACAAGACCAGTCAAGACCAGTCAAGACTGGACAAGACCAGACAAGACCAGACAAGACCAGACAAGATCAGACAAGACCAGATAAGACCAAACAAGACCAGACAAGACCAGACAAGACCAGACAAGACCAGACAAGACCAGACAAGACCAGACAAGACCAGACAAGACCAGACAAGACCATACAAGACCAGACAAGATCAGACAAGACCAGACCAGACCAGACAAGACCAGACAAGACCAGACAAGACCAGGCTAGACTAGACAAGACGAGACAAAAGCAGGATGAATAAATTTAAACAAAAACAAAAATAAACAAAAACTTAAAATTGTTTGAAAATAATTTCATTTGTTCTTAAAATAAACAAAAAAAAACAAACATTGTATTTAAAGTTATCTCAAACTAGACTAAGTATACAAAAATATATTCTCTAAATTTCTATCAAAATAAAAGAAGAGAGGAATTAAAATTTATTTTAGATTAAAACTATTTTTTAAAATATATGATCGTTACATTTTTAAGACATTAAGTTTTGAGTATTAATTATATATTGCATATATAAAATAATACATTATACCTAAATTATAACTCGCTACAAGTCCCTAATTTAATACATAGAGCTCTAGATCTTCTTTATTATCTCAACTCCAACTTGTACCTACATTTTAACGATTTCATTTAACTAAATTCTCTAAAACCCGAAATAAAAGTAACAGTCATTACAATTTTATGTAAATGTGTATGCAGCTCTTATCTAAATTGTGATCACCGTTATTATTTGCATCATTATGTAAATTTAATAGCGCACCCAATTTTTATTCCCATTATGATATGCTTCACTTAACGAAATAATTTCAACAAGAAAAAACTCACAAAAAGGGAAAATTACAAACTTGTTAGACCGTAATTTTATAATCATTTTCGTTATGTAAACACTTTTGCTACAATAACTATATGGAATAATTTAGAGTAACCATTAGAAAATGGAATATTTTTACTTTCTAATATAGTTGCTTTTCTAATTAGAATCATAAGTAAATAGACAAGACTAGACAAATAATAATATAGAATCAAGTATATAAAATAGAAAGGTTTATAATGAAAGCCTCCAGAACAATACGATCTTAAAGCATTTAAGTCTTGTAATTTATGAAATCTATAATATATATATATATATATATATATATATATATATATATATATATAGTATGTATTATATCTATATAGTCTATAGTAATATTATATGTATATTAAATTTTAATTAATTTATTGTTTTGTTAGGAAAGTGAATTCTTTCTTCATTAAAGCAAATATCGACCGATGGAAAAAAATCAATTCGTTTAAAATTGCCATGAACAATATAGATATGAACAATTGCCCTATGAATAAAATATTGTGTTCGACAAATTCAATCTCGTTGGAATCTCTAATGTTATTCATAAAAACTTCTTATATTGAGGTTTGCTTAAAACATTATCTTTATTTTGTATTTGTTAGCATCAACTGGCCGTCCATAACGTAGTTCATCTTCAATATCGAAATTGTCAAAAGAGCATTTGGTTTAGAATAATGTTGGCTAGATAAAAATGATACTCTTGAATAGAAAATCGAAATTACTTTCCAACTATTTTACTTTATTTTGCCGTGAAATGAAAATTGAATTAGTAAATAAAACAAGGTTAAATAGAAAATTATCCATTTTCCTAAAATGTACAAATTGCGAAATGTTTCCAATGTGTGGCGGCGTGGGAGCCGAAAAAAAACTTTGTTGCGGAAAACTCCGCAAATGGAATTTGCATGTTATTATTTAACTAGTTTACAAAACATTTTTACGCTGTAATTAAACCAATTATTTTTGTGGACGTATAAATACAAATCACGAAAGCATCATATTTTCCAAACAAAGTTTTGCTATTACATTATAAATATTAAATACATTATGTACTAATTGCAACTCCTCCTTTTTCAACCTTACGCTAAATTCTAATCGAATTCAATTATATTATAAATATTATTTTATAAATATTAAATATTATCTAGAAAGCCTGGTTTATCAACCCTAATTAAATTAGATTATTACGTAGTAATTAAATTTAATTCATCTACTTTTTAAGTCTACTTTTCCCCCACCATACCTAGATTAGTCTAACAGCAATTACTTGCCCACCAACATTTTGTGTATCCACTGATGTAAATCTAACAGAAAATCAAACCAAAATGAACCAATATAGATAATAATTAGAGTAAACAATGTATTAACCCTTATTGGATTGTAACATACCAGGTATTAATATAAAAGTTTATTTAGTGGTTAGTGTGCAGGGCCGCGCTGCAGATTGGAATAACGAGGCCAAAATAATTTAATTAACAGTTTTGCTTCATTATTGTAACTCGTATTAATTAAAGCACAAACTGCATTATATTTGGTTAAAATAATCTGATTATGGTATTATTACATCGAGTTAATGCACAATTATTATTCATCAATCACCTAAATTCGTTAATCAAATTGAAATTTAAAAAATTAACGAACTAGTATTGTACGCTTAGATTCCTTCAATTCTTTTATTACTTATTCTAAATCTTATCTACAGTAATCTACGATTAATAAAATTGACTATAAATGAAGTTCCCCAAATAAAATTGGATTGCCTCAATATAGTCTATACGTCTATAGCTTTAATTATCAAATATTTTATTACTAAGGTTTTCATTTAGTTCTGTATAATCAACATAGATATTCTTATTTGCATAGCCTTGACTCTCTATACTTGACTACCTAAATGTATCTGTGTAGTTTTGGTCATCTAGACCTGTCTATTGAGTCTTGTCTGTCTAGTCTTGTCTGTCTATTATTATATATTTAGTACTGTTTGCGTAGTTTAGTCTGCTCCTCTTTCCCGATTAGTCTACTCTATCTAGTCCGCCTAGTCTTATGTATGTTAAGACTAATATCTACTTTTGTTTATACAGACTGGTCTGTCCAGTCCTGGTAGTGCAGTCTTCTTTGTCCGGTTTTGTCCCTTCAGTCTTGTTTCTAAAGCATTTTTTTAGTGCAGTCTTGTCTGACCAGTCTGGTCTGTCCACGCTTGTCCGTCCAGTTTAGTTTCTACAGTCCTATCTATTCAGTCTTATCTATCCATTCTTGTCTATTCAGTCTTGACTGTCCAGTCTTCTCTGTCTAGTTATGTATGTCCAGTCTTGTCTGTGCAATCTTGTCTATCCAGTCTTACCTGTCCAGTTTTACTCTCTAGTCTTGCGATTTAGTGGTTTGTGGTGTCTAGTGGTTTAGGGGATTTAGTCTTGCCTGTTTAGACTTCTCTGTCCAGTCTTGTCGATATAATCTTGTCGCTCTAGTCTTGTCTACCTAGCCTACCTAGTCCTATCTGTCTAGAATTGTCTGTCTAGTCCTGTTTATAGAGTCTTGTCTTTTTAGTCTTATTTGCCTAGTCTTGATTGCCTAACCTTGCTTGTGTGCATGTCTTGTGTGCATAGTCTTCTCTGTGTAACTTTGTCTCTTCAGTCTTAACTATATGGTATTGTATGGTCTGTCTAGTCATGTATGCCTTGTCTTCTCCATCGAGTCTGGTCGGTTCAGTCCTGCTCTCCATTCTGGTTCACACAGAGTTATATCTGGGATCTGTCCAGTCCAACTCAGACTGGTCTATCCAGTTTTGACAAGTTTTGTCTGTCTAGCCTTTGCTGTCCAGTCTATCCTATCCAATCTTGTCTATACAGTCATGTCTGTGCAGTCTTATATGTACAATATTTCCTACTCTTATAGTCTTTTCAATTTAATGTCATCGGTGTAACATAGTATGTCTACTCCTATATAAGTCTCGTTAAATTTATTCTTTAATCTAATTTTATTTACGGCTCTGCTTTTCTTGAAATATGTTTAAGTTGATCGAAAACAGTCACAGCCTGATTTATTGATTACTCTAGTCATACCTGCCCAGTTTAGTTTGTATAGTCTTGCCTGTTTAGACTACTCAGTCTATTGTTTTCGGTATAATCTTGTCGGTCTAGTCATGTTTCTTTGTCTCTCTACTCTTGACTGTCTAGTCTTTTTTGTCTAATTTTGTTTGTCTAGTCTTAGTTGTCTAGTCTATTCATCCTTGTCTCTACAGTCTCTCTGTCTAGTCTGTCTGTCTGTCTAGTCTTCTCTGTCTAGTCTTTTTGTTCAGACTTGTTTGTATTGCCCTATCTATCTAGTATCCTCTGCTTAGTTTTATCTCTCTAGTCTTGTCTATTTTGACTTGCCTGTCTAGGCTCGTCTGTCTTGTCTTGTTTCTATAATATTGTCTGTCTAGTCTTTTTTGTCAACTAATATGTGTCTAGTGTCTGTCCTGTCTTGTCTATCTAGTCTCGTCAGTCCAGTCTTTTCTCTCTAGTCTTATCTCTCTAGACTTTTTTTGTCTAACCTTTCAATGCAGAAGACCCGGGTTCGAATCCTGGTCGGGGAGGCGACAACTAGGGCAGTTTTTACTAAGCGTCCGGGCTGGCCACACTGAATGTCTGCAAAATATCGCATAGTTTGCATTCATTCAGTGTGGCCGGGGTGGCGCATACCAAAAAGCCAAATTGGAAAAGGGGTTTAGTGAGAGTTTCCCCAAACCACTTTTTGTCTCAAGTCTTTTTTGCCTAGTCTTGTCTATCTAGTCTTATCTATCTAGACTTATCTGTTTGATAACGGGGTAGCTGCGGCTAAATAAAACAACAGACTCGGAGACGTGTAACTGTTTATTACTCTACTTCATATACTGTCGACTGTCCGGCGCTTGTTGTCAGACGTGTACTTTACAGTTGTCGGAGACGTTCTACCTGGTCGAGCCCTCGGTCAAACGCATCTTACCTCCCGGGAACTTGGTGAGGGAGGCTTTTCGTTGTCCCGATTGGTTATCCGTTTTTCCCTCCACTGCTTGGATGCCTGACGCCAATTCCTTTCCTAATGCCAAGTAACACCAAGGGAAAACCGGCCTCGTTATTCAAGGGAAAAAAACAGCGTTGTTATTCGGAAGTTGAGTTAAAGTTTAATGAGTCCCTACAGGACCCCCCTGCTAGTGATTAACAATATAAGTGTATAATGCACGAAGTTACAAAATTGCAGATTATCAGTGGTTACATTGTCAAGGAAACAAAACGGTTTCGGTGTGAGATTACCGTGTTTATCCGGAGCCCGCCTGGTAATATTCGGTGAATCTAACGCGGCGTCCTGAGCTTGTTCGGAGGTCTGGGTCGGTGTTGGGATTGACAGGTTGGGGTGCAAGCGCTGGTGCTGGCGCTGGTTGCCGGGGAGCTTGGGTGCCGCCCGCGTCGTCCGGGGGGTCGTCGTCGGAGTCGCTCTCCAGCTCTGGTTCTTCGATGTTCTCGTCGATGAAGTACGCAGGTTTGAGTCTATCGATCGTAACTGGTACGTGTCTTCCCCGCATCAAGAGAATTAAAACCTTGTAATTGCGAGAAATAGCTTCGTACGGGCCATCGTACGGCAGTTGGAGAGGTCTCTTTGGTGCGTCGTGGCGCACAAAAACGATTCTGCGCTCACCGTACCTGGACCCACTGACTGGACGGAGTGTCTCGAAGCGTTGACGAAGTTCTTTTACGAATTCAGCTGAGTTGTCGACCTCTCGGATCGCTCGGGATACCAGGAGTTCACCGGGAAGGCGGAGTGGCTGACCGTAGACCATCTCTGCTGTTGTTGCCTGATGTAAGTCGTCTTTCGTAGGGGGATTGCCTCCGGCCATCGCGAGAAGCGATCAACGCAGGTTAGGCAGTACCTGTATCCTTGCGAGTACGGGATGGTGATCAGGTCCAGATGAATGTGATCGAACCGGCGGGAAGGTGCTGTAAATGAGCCAACTGGAGCGGATACATGCCTGGTGACCTTAGCTTGTTGACATTGGATACAAGCTCGTGCCAACGTGCGACAGTTCACATTGACGGAGGGCCAAACGTAGCGCTGTGTCATCAGTTTCGTTGTTGCCCTGACCCCAGGATGAGACAGCCCGTGGATGGCGTCGAAGGCTGTTCTGCGGAACTGTGCCGTGAGGAAAGGCCTAGCAGTGGGTGTTTTGACGTCGCAGAAGATCGCAGCGTCTGAACCCGGAATGCGGATTTGTTGCAAGTCCAGCTTCGAGCTGTCGTCTTGCAAGAATCCTTGAGGTTCCGGATCTTGTTGCTGCGATGCCGCCAGAGCCTCGAAGTCCATCGGAACAGTGATCTCGTCGATCCTGGATAGACCGTCGGCGACGACGTTGTCTTGTCCCGCGAGGTGCTTGATGTCGGTTGTGAATTGGCTAATCAAGTCCAGGTGACGGAATTGGCGTGGCGAGCATTTGTCG
The DNA here is from genome assembly GCA_944588485.1 of Phosphuga atrata. NCBI lineage: Eukaryota > Metazoa > Arthropoda > Insecta > Coleoptera > Silphidae > Phosphuga > Phosphuga atrata. The sequence continues at coordinate 42,352,072 of OX155895.1, forward strand.
GACCTTTGGCGAAAAGCGAAAATTAGCGGCTTGTGGTCCGTCAGAATGGTGAACGGACGGCCCTCGACCTTGTGCCTGAAATGCTGGACAGCACAGTAAATCGCTAGGAGCTCCCGATCGGATGCGCTATACTTGTTCTCGGAGCCACTAAGCTTCTTTGAAAAGAATCCAAGCGGCTCCCAGTGGTCTTCGACTGTATTGAAAAAAAACTGTATTGTCACTGAGCCGTACGTCGCAATCGGCGTGTTATTTGCTGCGGAAAGTTCGTAGTTTGTCTTTGTCCGGCGCCCGCGCACAAGTTTACGGGAAAAAATGCACAGATCCGAATTAGTGTCTATCAGGAATTGCGTGCCGCTAGTGTGATCCGACACGAATTAGCGGCTTATGTTTGGGCAGTCGTCGCTTGCCGCCATAAGCGACGGCCCGCTTAGTTTTCCGAACGCGCGGTGAAGACGGCGTTCAACTTGCACGGAGGGTTGCATTTGCTCGCACTGTCACCGAACGTAAAATGGTACCAACACATTCCCTCGTACTGGACTGGAAGGCGATAACCTGAGCGCCCGCGGTTCGACGGTGACCGATCCGAGCGGTCTCGGCTGATTGAACGGCTGTGGCGCGCTTGCTGGAGCTCCGACCTAATGGCCGAGATTTTCCGTCGGTGGTCGATCTGCACCTCCGCCAATTGCCGTTGGAGGTTGGTCAATTGCTCCAAGATCTTCGAATCGCAGGACGATGACACTGCGGATACCTGGTTTCGCGGCTGTAGGGTCCCGATCGAGCCCATGATGTTGTCTGCGATTCTGGCCAACTTGACGAGGGAGGTGTCTTCTCGTTGCGTCGCGAGGCAGGCCCGCACGACCGCGTCGAGGCGGTCCATCCAGAGCGCCTTGATGATGTCCTGTGCCACGGGTTCCCCGGCGAGTAGCTGCAGTTGTCGCAGAAATTGAGACGGAGTTCGGTCGCCGATGTCCTCGCGCTCCAACAACTGCCGTGTCCGTTGTTGCTGTGATCTTCCGAGTCTCCGGAGAAGTTCGTTCTTCAGCTTCTGATATGGGTCGTCTGCTTCCCTCGGTGGGTCGAGCAGTAGGTGGCGGATCTCCTTGGCGTACCGCGACTCGAGCGACGTACCGACGTGCTCGAATTTCTCGGTACTGGTAGTGATACCGGCGTTTTTCACGTTACTACCACCGTCACTTGTAAACTACGCAGATCACGTCGGGGTCACTACTTTGGTAACGGGGTAGCTGCGGATAAATAAAACGACAGACTGGGAGACGTGTAACTGTTTATTACTCTACTACATATACTGTCGACTGTCTGGCGCTTGTTGTCAGATGTGTACTTTACAGTTGTCGGAGACGTTCTACCTGGTCGAGCCCTCGGTCAAACGCATCTTACCTCCAGGGAACTTGGTGAAGGAGGCTTTTCGTTGTCCCGATTGGTTATCCGTTTTTCCCTCCACTACTTGGTCCTGACGCCAAGTAACACCAAGGAAAAACCGGCATCGTTATTCAAGGGCAAAAACAGCGTTGTTATTCGGGGAAAACCGAACACCTGGGTCCGCTCTATCCCGCTCATAAAACGGTCTGGGCCAGATTATAGGAATAATCTTTGAGGAAAGACCGAAAAGATTAGTTTGAGGAAAACCCGAATCTCAGTTGCAGACTGGGATGACATTAATATTAACATAACATAATAATAATAAATTAATGAGTCCCTACATCTGTCCAGTCTTTTCTCTCTAGTCTTGTCTATTTAGGCGTTGTCTGTGTATTCTTGTTTATATCATATTGTCTGTCTAGTCTTGCTGGTCAACTCATGTCTGCCTAGACTTGGAGTCTTGTGTTGTCTATCTAGTCTTGCCTGTCCAGTTTTGTCTATTCCGTTTTGTCTGTCCGGTCTGTCCAATTTGGACTGTCCAGTCTTGTCCAGTCTTCTCTGTCCAGTATTATATGTGCGGTCTTATATGTCCAATATTGTCTGTCTAATCTTATAGTTTTGTTAATTTTTGTGTGGTCGGTGTATTTTATGTCTACTCCTATCTGTTTGTCATTTGCATTTAAACTGAGCCGTAAACTCGGTTTTTAGTAAAATATATTTAAACTGAACAAAAACAGTTAAAGGCTGATTTATTGATTACAGACTTTAAATCGTCAATAGCATTTTCTATGGAACAATCCAATTGAAAGGGAAATAAATCCAAATAAAAATAGGAAACAAAAAAAGTAGCATACGCGGGTTCCAAAATTGTATTGTACATACAATATCTGATCGTTTTTTATAGGTGCAATCGAGTTCGTGTGCATACAATTCGAACGCCGCTGCATTAAAGTGCAAAGTCACTGAGCTTGATCAATCGGCTCCAGAAGCAGGATTGGTGAAGTGTCGAAAGATTTTTAACTATGCAACTATTAATATGTCGGGAAACTGATTGCATCAACGTCTTTAGGTTTCCATTGTGTGTGGATGAATTTATAGGCAGACACGTGTTCGGGTCGATAGATTTATGTTACAAGTTAATTCTTTCAAAGAGTTTTTTGTTTTGTTTTGTTTGAAAACTAATATCATTTTGAAATAATCTCAATAGAACTGCTTTTATAAATATTATAACATTATAAACCCACGCTTCATTTCTATAACTTCTCAAAATGTAATTCACAACCTTTTCTTTTTATTACAATTATAATTAGTTACAAATTCAAAAATGTTTTTTTTCAAAATTTATTATATATTTTGAGATTACAAAACTAATATTTAGGTTACATTGTTCTTTCTAATTTATTTCGGCAATTTTTTTTTTAATTCGAAAAAGTGAATTTAAAGCTTTTTTTTTCTTAATTTTAAGTTTGCTGTACTGACTTTAAATTAGCTCAAATATTTTCGTTCCTTTCAATATATTATTAATTAAATTATCAGTAACAGTCTAGTCACTATACAGTCTAGCACACATAAAAGACAAACTCAAACGGATAATAAATGTTTACAAAATCGTAACAGTTCTAAGAAATCCGAGTAATTATATACCAATACAAAACGTCAACTTATGTCTTCTTAGGAGGACCCTTCAAATATTATAATTTAATTCAAACACGAACATAATAAATTGATTTTTATATACGAAATGAGACAGCTTAGATTAAGATTCAATTAGTCTTTATAATGTTATGCATAGGATTTAATTATTAATGCATTTAAAATCTATGTATAATTATTAAATTCCTTAGCTAATGTGTTTCACGTTTTGCTGCACGCCTAGTTTTTAATCATGTTTAATAGAAGGAAAGGGAAGTGCCGAGAATCGGACATAAGAGGAGAAGTCAAATAAATTGTAATTAAAAACAAAACGGAGAATGAAGAATTTATCAGAATTTTTAAACAAATTTAATCGTTAAATCGGAACTTTTCAAAGGTAGTTTCCAAAAGAATTTGATTTAGATTAAAATAGAGGGTGCAGCATTTTACGTGACCAACCGAAATATATCCCTTGCCTAGAGCGACGAAAAAAAATGTCAAGAAGTAATTTTATTTATATCGAAGGGCTGATACAGTGGTGACAAAATTATTTTCGCCAAGCTCACACTTTTTGTGTTCTGAAGATAATCATTGGTTTTTTAAATTTTTATATGTTTTTTTTAATACGTTATATAACTAATCCAACAACCTATGATATCATAATCTTGTGAAAATGATGTTTCACCAAAATAGACGTGTAAAAACGGGAAATCGTGATGGTACTGACAATAAAAATATTCGAGTAATGCAATTTAACTTTTTGTAGAGAGAATTTATTGTAACAAATGTTCGAAGTTATGGAAATTAATATCAACAAAGTTTTGAAGAGGTCGGATGAATAGTTCTCTTGAGCTTCGAATATTTTCTGGTGTGATAGCGGTGCAGGCTTTTGTAATTTGTACTTGTATGTTCGCCGGCGTCACGGAACATCCCATATTTAAGGCGAAAATTTTTTCTAGCGGCGCACCAGCAATAAGGCCATGCCCACATCAAAACGCGATTTTTATGTGTATAGTAGTCATGATTTCCTCAGAGGAAGATGCTCTGTTATTATTAGTATTGAGCATAGAAGGAGAAATCGGTCAGTTTGTTATTAGGGTTCCGTACCGAAAACGGAACCCTTATAGGATCACTTTGTTGTCCGTCTGTCTGTCTGTCTGTCTGTCTGTCTGTCTGTCTGTCTGTCTGTCTGTCTGTCTGTCTGTCTGTCTGTCCGTCTGTCTGTCTGTCAAGACTTTTTTCTCAGGAACGCGTAGAGGTAACATGTTGAAATTTGTATCAAATACTCGAGTCTGCGGTCTCTTTCAGCTGTGAAAAAATCAAACTTGTAAGTCAACGCGATCAAAAGATATGACCGTTTATGTCGCATATTTTGCGATTTCACAAGGGAATCAAAACCTATAGGGTACTTCCCGTTGACCTAGAATCATGAAATTTGGCAAGAAGCGGTGTCTTACAGCACATGTCAAGGTAAAAATCTTAAAACCGTAAATATGTAGTTTAATTACAAGAAAAATGCGAATTTACTATTAGAAATTTATGAAAATTCACTAATGTTGTCGTAGTGGTATTGTCAGGCTCCAGAAGCATATGGGTTGCATACAGTTAGGTCCTATTCTATGTTTATTCTGAATTTTCTTTGTTTATATTTGTTATGCATTTCATCACGTACGCTTTATATACATAATATATACAGGGTATATATTATGTCCAAATTTTGCTTTTTTATAACGGACATGCGACATACTCAAGTCCCGTAACATCCTGTGTATATTATATTTCGTCTAATTTTTCTTTATAATCTACATAATATGTTGATAATCTACATAATAATACTATATACTATACAAGTTTGTACGGAACCCTCGGTGCGCGAGTCACAACTCGCACTTGGCCGGTTTTTTTTTTTTAGTTGTATTTAATTTCTAAAACACCAAAAACTCATTTAACATTTTCTTCCAATTCTAATCCTATATGCTTACAAATTTTGTCCTTTTTCCTTATGTTTTTATAGTTTTCATCAGTGTTTCCTCATTCGAGATTTGAGCACGCAGTTTTTCCTAGTGTACGATCCGAAACCGTTTGTACAAACAATATAGTAGGTCAGTGCTCCGCAACCTATTATCTTCCACGGCACACTAACATATTCTCATAAATTCCGCGGCACACCACAAATAAAGGCTTTAAAAATACAGCAAATACAGTATACATCGAACTACGCTACCCCGACTTACGCGAACTCGGAGTTACGCGATTTTAAATCTCGTCGATTCGTCTTTTGTTTGAGCGTCACACAAGTTTTAATTATCGATTATAGACTTACTGCCCCCACACTATTGAGAACTGACATAGTGGCGTGGCTAAAAATACATGTGTTAAAACGTAACTGTATTGCATTTCAACTACACTGAATTTTAGAAAATGACTCCAACGAAGAACTCATTTCTTCCACAAAACGAGTAATAAAGAAATTATTAGCATGTTATGAGGAAATTTTGTGGGAGAAAAAAAATCTTTGAGTCATCAAACTACTTTGTTAGATTTTATCAAGCCTTCTATATCAAAATAACTTCGGTAGGCAATTTTATATTTCTATAATCTAAGATTTTATTATACATTTTTTGTCTAAATTATTATCTTCTTTCGCTTCCGGCCCCAATTAAAAATAATTTATAGGTATTTATTTGCGAAATTATAACCCGACTTACGCGAATTCGAGTTACCCGGTTAGCGCTCAGTCCGACCTATCGCGTAAGTTCGGGGTATTACTGAATTAAATAACAATAATAGGTGCTACGTATATGTTTTTATTAGATAATAATATAAAATTAAAATTTTTAAGTAATCTGTGAAAGTTATTAAAGATCTGTGAAAGTTATTAAGACCCGTTTGTCAAGTAGGAAATGCGCCTGAACAGATCTTCAAAAATTATAGCTCGATCATGTCAGCTTTCAAACAAACAGAAAACGCATCAAATTCGGTCCATTCCTTTAGCAGCTATACACAGCCAGACACACAGATACACAGAGATAAATACGTCAAACTTATAACACCCCTCTTTTGCGTCGGGGGTTAAAAATACTATATTTTTTATATACAATTTGAATTTTACACCAACACAAAATCACATATTTTTATTATAGTTTACACATGTAAAAAAATGTCTTTTAATTTAACTATGAAGTTTGTTGTTATTTACTTATGCCTAATTAATCTATGCTAGGTGAACCATACTTTGAATTGAAAAATTCACTATGTTTTTACCATAATTAATTTGTAAAAATACTATGTTTCTACCACAATTAGTATATAGAAATATTATATAACTTATTACTTTACAATATATATTATAAAATATTTTTACAAATCAATTATGGTAAAAACATAGTGAATTTTGCAATTCAGAGTAATCAATGCTAATTTAAACAGTATTTAAACATAATAACTAATTTATTAATGTGATATTTGTGCTTGTTGACGACGTATATGTTCGTCATACGACGTATATTTGGCTCTATATTAGAAAGTGCTACTCGGAGTTCATGGTCAAGACCTTTTGAACACGATCGTTTTTCATTTTTAATTAGAACCAATGTAGAAAAACGTTGTTCACATAAGTATGTCGTAGAAAAAGGTAGCAAAATTGCAATAGCCTTTGCAGAAATTTGAGGATATTCATTTTGAACGGAAATCCAGAAATCAGCCAACTTCATTTCACTGAAGTTGAGTTTCAGCGTCCCATCGTTCCTCAGTTCTATAAATTCCTCTCGAATTTGAAGGGAAAGTGCTTCTGTTGAACTTTCTGTATCTGCTATAAAAGGATTTCTAATCCAATTATATTGCTCCGCATTAATTGTGAAAAAATAATGATTAAATTTGTCTTGCAACAAATTTAAATGTTGTTGAGTCAGATCTAGAATTATCTTTTTGTTTTCAATCATTGTCTTGTGAGTCCTTTGGAATGATCCAAATTTCTGGATCCATTTCTAATGATCCAAATTTCTAATGATCCTTTTTGTATCTCTTTCTGCCAAAGTTCAAGCTTATTTTTAAAGCCCGCTAACTTGTCGGAACACGTCAGATTATTTTCGGTTCGACCTTGCATTCTTTTATTCAGTTCGTTCAGGTGCTCAAAGATATCAGCCATGTACGCTAGTTTGGACATCCAGTAATTATCATCAAAAAGTTGATAAAGTTCGGGCATTTAGTAAAAAGTTTAACAAAAACTCGCGAACCTCGTTGCCAAGATCAAACAATCTAGCCAAAACTTTTCCACGGGATAGCCAAAGTACCTCGATGTAAAACAATAAGGATTCATATTCCGATCCCATTTCTTCACATATTATTTTAAAAATTCGCGAATTTAAGGCTCTTGTTTTAATAATGTTTATGATAGTAATGCATTGATTCATCGTTTTCAATAGTTCCGTTGGCAAGTTTTTGGTCATTAATGCTTCGCGATGTATGCAACAGTGTGTAATTTCTATATTTGGATTTTGCCGTTTTACGCACGAAATAAAACCTTTTTCTTGCCCATCATTGCTGCAGCACCATCCGTGTAAATACTAATACAATTACTCCATGACATATCATAAGTTTTAAAAATATTATCTGTTACTTTCAAAATTTCCTCGCCGGTAGTTCGCTCTGGAAGCTCGTTGCAAAATAAATAGTTTTCTATTATGGTGCCCTCGTCAACGAAACGTACAATAGCTATGAGTTGTGCTCGGTTTTTAATATCCGTCGATTCATCAATTTGTAGTGCAAACTTCTGGGCCGTTTTTAGTTTTGCAATTAGTATTCCTAAAATATCGTTACTGGGTACCATTGCTTCGTTAGATAGCATTTCTCCGCAAATGATGCATTCTGGTTTGGGTGGCGTTTCTTTGTCACAACACGAAAATCCATATCGAATGTAGTCTTCGTTATACTTTCTTTCCCACATCTTCTGTTTATTTACGGCGCCACTTGTGCTTGGTTCATTTTGGTTTGTCGGTGAATTCGAAAATCTTTTAAGAAACTTGTCCATATTTTTTAGAGGTATAACAACAAATTAACTTAAAAATGTGGTATTTGATGGGAGTTCTTCTCGTTCGGATGCAGACTGAGTAACATGATCATCAGTTCGGTAGATAGAACAGTACGTCGAGACTCAGACACAAAGTGCTGACGCTGGAGCCACGCCCTCCGAAATTTTCCCCACGTGCAATAGCGAAATATAGGTTTATACTAGAGTTTCAGATCTCGATTCGATTTTATTATACGTCGATCTCTTAAAGCCCAATTTTTGTCAGCCAGATCGATCTTAAAATCGCCACGAAATGAAGAGATCGAAAATCGATCACTACTAGTACATCTATAACGATTCATTTTAATATTTCTAACCTACGACAGAATTTTGTTAAGTCGAGAACGATTTATTCGATTCGTGTTTCTGAAATCTTTAGAAGATTGGGATAATAATTAATATTAGCTCAAAGCTATGCTTAAATAAAAAATAACATATTGGCGAAACACTCAGTTGGAACGACTTAAATGTTTTATTATCGATACGCAAGATTATAAATTTGACTTACCCGAAATAAATGCACTAGTGTCGATTATTTAATAAGAAAATGCTTAGAAAAGCATAACAGCAAGCTGCTTTACTAATGTAATAATAATATCACATTAAACGACGTACATCCCTAGGCATAAGTACGCAAAGTAACACTCAGAGTACTATATGTATAATGTACATTTTTTGTTTAACTAAGTACATGTTTTTGTTTTGTATATAATTTCGACTCTGAGAAATTACATATTGACATTTTTACATATTAATTATTCTTGAGAAAACCGCGGCACAGCTAAGATCACTTCGCGGCACAGTATTGTGCCGCGGCACAGCGGTTGCGGAGCGCTGTAGTAGGTCATACAATATAAGATATTTTTTAAATTCTCAATCAACTCTCTGTATTTTACAAAACTTAGCTCCGGGTTTTTAGGTAGTTTGATGAATTCGGATTTAAACCATCCTTGAGGAATGCTCCCAGAATTGTATATGTCGTGGAATATTTTAGATAACCATTTCACATTATCTTCATTTAAAAGCTTTAAAAATTCAGCATTCACATTTCCAGGGCCAGTGGTTTCACCATCCTTCAGGGATTTTATCGCGGTTTTCCTGCAATGTTGACCAATCTATTTCCTTGTCTAGTTCCAAAATTACCTGTCACTTCTTTAACTTTTCCATGAACATTGGAGCTGTTGTGTTTTAATTGTAACATCTCTATTTCAATACATTTTTCTTGTATGTCCATTTCCTTAGCTAATCTTATTTCTTTCCTGATTTCCCTGTTGATGTTCTTATATTCATCAGGATTACCCTTTGTTTTCCTTCTCTTATCCATCATTTTAAGAATGTCCTCAGTCTTCCATGGCTTCTTTTTAGCGATATATGTTACTATGTGATCTATCGTCATAGATTCAATGGTATTAGTTAATGTTTTAATTTTCTCATCGGTACATAAGGCATCAGATGGGGATTGAAGTTCATCATTGAGGTGCTCTTCTACATTCTGTCTTACTGAATTATATACTTTATACTTTATGAATCGTCTCTTTTGAATCTTTTTAATTTTAATTTTAAAAACTCCAACTAGAGGTAAATGATCGGAATGAATGTCCGCACCTGGATATGTTTTCATTAAGCTGTTACTACATCTTTGATTTATCAAAATATATTCTATTTGGTTCCTTATAATTCATTCTCTTGAATTTCCAGGAGACTTTCAAGTATACAAACGTCGTGGTGGTAATGTGAAGAATGTGTTGGTTACTACAAATCCCCATTCTCCTGCAAATGCGCAAAGTTGATCTCCTCTCTCATTCCTTTCACCAAACCCATATGGACCTACAATACTGCCTTCAGATCCATGTCTTACTTTTGCATTAAAATCTCCCATAAGTATTGTTAGATCTTTCTTTAGTAACTCTGCAACTTCTTCATCACTATGGTCTGTCGCAGGGGCGTATACCTGGATGATGTTAAGATACGCAGGCTCAGTATTTATTTGAAGCAACAATGCTCTCTCTAAGATAGGTATAAAATTGGTGACACACTTTGCGACCAATCTAGATACTATAATTCCTAGTCCGTATTGATATAATCCATTGGATGTCCCTGAATAGTAAACTATATGCTCATTGATGTCACAAGAACCTGATCTAGGGCCAACGCATTTCCCTTACGCCCATAATTTTACTCTTTATCTTCATTCTGTCCATTTCTTGAATTGAATTATGGATTTTCCCAGTCTGCGCCATAGTTTTCACTTTCCACGTGCTAATCTTTATACCATCTTTCACTGACAACTTTCCTGAAGCCTGATTCAAAACTGTCCCCCCGGCGATCCGATTGGGGGACTTGAAACTCAGGAACATTTGGTTGTGAACACAGCCATGATGTGTTACTATAGAAATCAATATGTCCAATTTCTCACCTCGCGCTTTAGCATCACTAAATTCGGTTTGGAATAATTAAGAATTATGTAATAATGCAGTTGGAATCTTGGAAAGTGAGGCCCCTTAAATTATGAGACCCGTGGCAACTGCTCCTTCTGTCGCCCCCTCTGAGAGGCCCTGCTGTAGACAGACAAGACTGTAAACAGACAAGACTGAAGAAAGGCAATAATGTAGACAGACAAGACTAGACAGACAAGACTGTAGACAGACAAGACGGTAGACAGACAAGACTGTAGACAGACAGGATTATAGACAGACAGGATTATAGACAGACAATGCTGTCTACAGATAGAACTGTAGACAGGTAAGACTGTACACAGACAAGACTGTAGATAGACAAGACTGTAGACAGAAAAGGGGTCGTCCATTAATCACGTGATGAACACGTTTTTGAACACACAACTTCTTTAGGGCGTTGACAAATAACACGATCCTAATAAATCATACATATTCTTGTAGGAAATTTAACGATGTACAAAAAAGGTATATAATGATTTTTCGCTAACTCTACTGGTTTCAAAGTTATTCGAGGTCAAAGTTATAGTTATAGTCAGTATTGGTACACCCTAACTTTTGAACCAGAAGTTAACGAAAAATCATAAGAGACCTTTTTTGTAGTGTTGAATTGTTGCCTGGCAACAGCGAGTCGCGCGCCGGTTTAAAAATCGCGCGTTCAACGAAAAAATAAATACATTTCAATCATAAATACATTTTACAATAAATACATTTCAAAACACAGCGGCAGCGAAACTAACCGCGCATGCAGTTTTCTTATCATGCAACGCTGCACTTCCGCGGCTATAACGGAAATCGCGTCTGTTGATCTATATAAGTCGCCACGTCATAAGTCGGCACGTCGCCTCATCATTACATAGGCCGCCACGTCGCCAAGTCATTACATAAGCCGCCACGTCAACAGGTCAGACGCGATATCGCACCGGTCGCGGCAGCGAAACTTCAGCGCCGGTTTGTGAACTCATTTATAGCTTCGACGAACCTATAAACCAAGAGATTACTGCACCTCTCCCAATCCAGCAAATTTTCCGTTTAACCTTTTTGCGAGCTATAACTGCCAATGAGCTGAAAAAGTAAAAATTGTCTATCATGTTTACATTACATTTGGCATCGCTGAGTTAATGGGACATCTTGCAGCAATTCCCCCAAAGTGTTGTTAAAATATATATATATATATATATATATATATATATATATATATATATATATATATATATACATATATATATATATATATATATATATATATATACATATAGATATATATATATATATATATATATATATATAGGGGTGATGGGGCAAATGTCAAACTGGAGACACAATGCACCAATCGGGACAGAGTTGCCGTTAATTGCCGTTAAATTAATTTATAAACGGTTGTAATAATTTGTAAAACGCAGAAATTAGTGTACCAGCAGATGAGAACATTATTTTTCAATCACTGCTTATGTTTCTGAAACAGTTTTTGTGTATGTTTTAAATTGCCTACTGAGGCAAGACGGGTCAATATGGCTTAAACAGTACCCCATCTTGCACCATTTCGAGCTACCGTGCTACCCATTTGTCTGTGTGTCAATGTCGTAAAATTGAATACCTCTAGTATTAGGATGGTGAGAAATTATAAACAGAAACAATCATGCAAAATGCTGTATTTGAAAAAAGAATGTTATATCGTTTGGCTGCTAAAACCCTTGGTGTTCCACCAACTACTTTAGAGCGAAAATTAAAAATTGTAAGTGACAATCCTAATGCTATTAGTAATTTGAAGTTGCCACTGGGTCCAAAATCAACAGTTTTTACTAAGGTAGAAGAAGACGAGCTGGTTGAGTATTTACTAAACACGGAGAGCAGATTTTCAGAGATTTACAGAGCAGATGGTCTCACAGCAAAGGATCTAAAATGTTTGGTTTATCAATCACAGGTAAAAAAACAATAAACCGAATCCGTTTAGTGATGAAAAGAGCGAAGCTGGTAAAGAGTGGATTACAGGTTTCTTGAAACGTCATCTAGAATTGACAATTAGAAAGCTAGAAAATATTTACGCTGCTAGACAGTTGACTTTTATAAGGTATTGGTGGATAACTTTTTTAACTTCTTACGTAACATTTACGATGAAATGGCTGCTTGCTGAGTATATAACTATGACGAAACAGGGGTATCTGTTGCGCTAAAATCACGATCAAAAGTTATTTCAATTAGCATTGTAAACAATCCTGTTCCATTTATTCAACCAACAACTACAGCATCGAAAGATACAACTAAAGTACTTTAGTGAGTGCAAAGTGGTTACTTCCGATACCACCGTGGACAAAAACAACGCGAGCAACCAAGCGTCGAGGAAAAATAGCATAAAAATGAGTTAGGAGGGATCATGGAAACAAACAAGAAACCGTTATGACTAAGACAAGTAAAAATGCTAAACTGAAGAAAAACGAGTATTCATTTTAAGATAGTGAAAATGGCAATGTTTCATGCCTTTATTGCAATAGCCGGTAGCTACAGTCCACTGAAGGTTCTATTGGATGGATTGCAATATCTGGCTAATTTGGCTAATGTGGCTAATGTTCATGGGTACTCTATAGCGTGTCCTATCTTGTCCCACTAGTAGGGCTAACAGTTCAAAAGCCCTTTTTTCTTTTTTTTAATTTGAATAACTTTTCAAATGGAAATTGTTTAAAACGTGAACGTAAATTGTAAGACTGATTCTAAAAGATTACATAACTAATGAATATAATTCTTAAATTAAAATAATGTATTTGATTTATCATCAAAGCTTAATGTCAGCATTATGCCCCGCTCTCCACTACCTACCTACTTCCGTCTCTGAAAAGAGGTCTAATAATCCGGCCCTTAATTACACCATAGCACACATTCACACTCCAAGAACGCTGGTGAACAATTTGCTGGAGCAATTTCGATTTTCGATTAGCCAATAGTGCATGTTATGCTTATTCAACTGTCCATGATTAGCAAAATTTGATTCGTCAGTAAACAAAAGTACCTATGATATTATGATCTTGAAATAATTTTTCACCAAACTACACGTGCAAAAATGAAAAATCGTGATAGTGTTGACAATAAGAATATACATTAATGATGTAATTAAACTTTTACTGGAGAAAATTTATTGTAACAAATGTTCGAAGTTATCGCCATTAATCTCAAAACATTTTTGAAGAGGTTGGGTGAATAAATCTCTTGAGCTTTGAATATTACCTGGTGTGATAGCGGTGCACGCTTTTACAATTTGTACTTGTATGTTCGCCAGCGTCGTCGGAACATACCATATTTATAGCTCCCCATTCGAAGAAATCAATTGGAGTTAAATTCGATGAACGAATAAACTAAGGGATGGCTGCACCTCTTCCAATCCAATGTCCGAGAAATTTTTGGTATAATAGTTTATCTGTTGGTATCATATTTGGCATCGCTGAGTTAACGGGACATCTTGCAATAATTCCCTCAAAGTGTTAGTGTAAGGAATATATGTAGAGGAGCGCGGTGAAAGGCAGGGGCGACAGCATGTTGGGGCAGAGGTCATAAAACATGGAAATGTATTACAGTTTATAATAATAAAAGACTAAAAGAATTATTAACGGAAATAGAGACGGAAGCAAACGAGGAAACCATGTCTAAAGTTATAATTGCGGGGGACTGGAACTTAAGAATAGGGGAGAGCCAGGTTAGGAATCTCGGGGAAGGAGGACATGAAGTAACAAGAAAATCCAAAGACAAAATAATCAACGCGGATGGTAGAAAATGGCTTGACTGGATGGAGGAAAGAAAATGGAACATATTAAATGGATGCACGGAGGGAGATTGGAGTGGAGAGACAACGCGTGTAGGGGGAAGAGGGATGTCAGTGATAGACTATGTAGTAGCAAACGAGGCAGCAACAAGTGATATAATCAGCATGGAAGTAAGGAACAGGATAGAGTCGGATCATTTCCAGCTGGAAGTAACGGTAAAAGGAAAAATGGTGGTTAGTAGGCAGACGGATAAGCAGAAATCAGTAGCGATATGGAAGGAAGAGGCGGTACAAAGATTTAAGAGAAACCTGGAAAACTGTCACCTGGAATCAATAAATAGCCTAGAACAACTGGTATCTAAAGTCCATGAGACAATAGTATGGAAAAATGTCAGGAGTGATCATAATAACAGCGCATGGGTTGATAAAGAATATATCTCCAAGAAAAAAGAGTTGAGAGAGGATGTCAAGAGATGGAGACAGAGCGGAGGAACTCCAGGTAGATTAAAAAATATGAGGGACCAAATGAAAGAACTTGTGAAGAACAAAAAAAGGAACGTGGCAAAGAAAACAAATGGAGGAGGCTAGGAAGCTCAATAGTGAAAAAGAAATATGGAAGTTTATTGCCAAAAATGTGGAAAAAGCAACCCGGAAAGTTAATGAAATTAAGATGGAAAGATGGAGAGCACATTTTATGCAGTTGCTAGACGGAAAAGAAGAAAAGGGAGCAGAGGAGACAGTGGAGGAGGACGGAAAAGAAGAAGAAGGCCATCGACCAGAAATTATGTGGGAGGAAATGGAGCAAGTGCTGGGTGGGCTGAAAAGAAGAAAAGAGACAGGTCCGGATGGAATCCCAAATGAAGCGTGGAAACTAGCGCCGGTGTCAATAGAAAAAAAACTCCACGAATTATACAACAAGATTTTCAAAGGACAGCAAGCAATTCCGAAAGCTGGAGGGAAGGGGACATCGTACCAATTTTCAAAGCAGGAAATAAGGTAGAAGCAGAAAATTACAGAGGCATTACACTGATGGATACATCATATAAGATATATAAAAAGTAGTGGAGATGAAAATACAGGAAGAAATTGAGGAAAAGGAAGTGATTCCGGAAGTACAAGGGGGATTCAGAAAAGGGAGGGGAACAACGGACCAGCTGGTTACCTTAAAATACGTAATAGAGCAAGAGCTGGCACAGAAAGGTGGAAAGGTGTATGCTGTATTCATAGATCTTAAAGCGGCATATGACACTGTAAACCGAAACATGCTATGGGAAATGATGAGAGCAAAAGGAATTAGTGGGTGGCTAGTGAAGACCGTTACAGATCTATATGGCAAGACAAGCTGCAGTGTAAGAATAAGTGAAAAAAAATCCGAAAGATTCTGGGTTAGGAAAGGGCTAAAGCAAGGGTGTCCACTTAGCCCTGTCCTATTTAATGTTTTTATAAGTGACTTAGAAAAGGTTTTAAAAAATGGGCAGGCAGGAGGAGTGGTAATAGGTAGGATGAAAGTGTGGTCTCTAGCTTATGCGGATGACATAGTTGCTTTAGCAAGCACAAAAGGGGAAATGAAAGAGATGATTGGAAGGATTAAAAGATATTTTGAGAAAAGAATTTTAAGTGTGAATGTAGAGAAGACTAAGTGGATGGTGTTTAGAAAGAAAGTTGGTAAGAAAGAGGAAAGCTTGATGGGGGGAAGAGGTTATAGAGCAGGTTAACAGATTCAAATACTTGGGATTTATGTTTGGTAGTAATGGGTCCAATAATGAGCATATTAAGTTCGTATGTAAGAAAGCATGGGTGGCTGCTAATAGATTTTGGAATGCTTGGAAAGATAAATTTGAAAATAGTTTCGTGGCAAAAATGACAGTGTGGAAAGCGTGTGTACGGAGTATTTTGTTGTATGGAGCGGAAATATGGGGTATGAACGAAATGGAACAAGTAGAAGATGTACAACTTCAGTTTATAAAAAGGGCGTTGAAATTAGACAGTAGTATGCCAGGGTACCTGGTGCTACAAGAAGCGAATGTGTATAAAGTTGCAGTAGAAGCATCAGTGAGAGTGGCAAGATACGAAAGGAAAGTGTATAGGTTAGGGAATGAAAGGATAGTGAAAGAGGTGTTCAATAGTTTAAGGAAGGAAGGTATCGGCAGGATTAAAAGGGAAAACTAACAAAATGGGGAATTGAATGGAAAAAAATGTATGAACGAGTGGGGTGGTCGAAAGAGGAGGTAGAAAGGATGAAAAGGGAAGGCGTAAAGTGTGAAAAATTGTTGGGTGAAAGGAGTTAGGAGATAGAGCTGCAGATACGACAAAGCCGTATAGACGAAAGCAGGTATAATCGGGAGTACAACAAGGTACAAGTGTTCGGCAGACTACCTTTGTACCTAAGCAGAGGGTCCAGCGGTAGCCAAAATAGGATAGCCAGGTTTCGGTGCGGCAACGAAGAAAAGGGAAGAAGGTACTGGTTGAATGAAAGGGAGAATTTGTGTACCATATGCGGAGAGGGTACTGACAGGTGGGCACATTGGATGGAAGAGTGCAAAGGGCTAACATGGGAAGAAGGAAAGAAGAAAAATAAATGTAAAGACTGGGAAGCGTGCATGGGCGAGTCAGGTAGCGGGTGGCCCATAATGCGGGAAATTTTAGAGCGGAAGGGGGTGATTGTGGAAAGAGTTTAGGGATGGAGAAAAGTTAGTGCGGGCGAAGAAATATTGTTTTTTTTTTGTTTCTTTAAAGTGTAGTTTTTTTAAGTTTGAGTATTTGGAGTATTTTTGGGTCGGGTTATTAGTTATGTTCTGTTTTTTTGTTCTTTTTTTTATTGTTTCCTTGTGTTTTTTTTTGTTTTGTTTTTTGTTTTGTTTTGATATGTTGTATTGTTAGTCTTGTAGTAATTGTTGTAAATATGCCAATAAAGGTAAATAATAAGGTCATAAAACGTGATGCAATGCACCATTCGCCCTCACTCCTGTACTCAACTACTTTAGTCGCCCGAGTCGCAACAATAGATAAAATACGCATTTTCGCCGCTAGGCTTTTATTATAGTTTTCTAAGGTTTCGTGATATTGATATAATATTTGAACAAATTAATTTGCATACAGGTGTTAAAATACCAGCAGAAATTAATGAACCAGCACCGCTTATGTTTCTGACACAGTTTTTGTTTATGTTTTAAATTACCTACTTGGGCAATAGGGCTAAACGGTACCTCATCTTATCCCATTCCGAGCTATCGTGTATTTATAACCATTTGTCTGTATGTCAATGTTGTAAAAAAAAGAGAATGAGCAGAAACTATCTTGCAAAATGCTGCAACTGCTGTATAGGAAAAGAGAATGGGATATCGTTTGGCTGCTAAAACCTTTGATGTTCCACATACTACTCTAGAGCAAAAAGTAAAAATTGTACGTGACAAACACAATGCTATTAGTAAATTGAAGTTGCTACTGGGTCCAAAATCTACAGTTTTTACTAAGGAAGAATTGTATGGTCTGACAGCAAAGAATCTAAAATATTTGGTTTATCAATTAACGGTAACAAACAATAAAACGAATCCGTTTAGTGATGACAAGTGCGAAGCTGGTAAAGGTTGACTTACAGGTTTATTGAAACTTCATCCAGAATTGACAATCAGAAAGTCAAAAAATACTTTTTTAAATTCTTGGGCATCATTTAAGATGAGAATAAATTGACTGCTGGCCGAGTATATGACTGTGACGAAATAGGGGTATCCTGTTGCGCTAAAATCAGGATCAAAAGTTATTTCAAAAAGCATTGCAAACAATTTTGTGCCTTTATTCAACGGTCAACTACAGCATCGAAATATAAAACTAATTTCACGTTAGTGAGTCCAAAGAAGTTACTTCCGATACCACCTTCGGCAAAAACAGCGCGAGCAACCAAGCGTCGAGGAAAAACAGCAATTATCTTCCCCCTATAAAAATGAGTTAGAAGAGATCATGAAAACAAACAAGAAACCGTTATGACTAAGACAAGTTAACAAGGTAAACTGAAGAAAAATAGTTTTCATTTTAAGATAGTGAAAATGGCAATGTTCCATACCTCTATTGCAATAGCCGGTACCTAGAGTCCACTGAAGGATCGATTGGATGAATTGTGGCGAAGTAGGCACATTCGACTATTAAGAAAGGTTCATGGGTACTCTATAGCAGTGGTGCGCAAACCGTGGGTCGCGGCTCCGCGGGGGGTCGCGAGAGAATTTTTTGGGGTCGCCTAATTCAAATAAAAATTGTATTAAGGAGTAAAATATTGTTAAATTAAATTATATTATTTATAAAAATAGAACTACCTTTTTTACGAAAACAATTGTCTGTTTTAATACCTAATTAGAGCCGTAGCAATGTTTTTGGCGCCCTTGGCAAATATTTAAAGTAGATTTATGAATTAAATTAACCAGATCCACATATGTTATTTAGGAATTGATTTTATTACGAGTCAATTCTGAATCACAAATTCAAATTTAAGAAAAACCTACAATTATTATGTTACCATGTCAAATTTACCATGTCGTTTATTACCATTAATTAATTAAATTTGTGTATTTGCGATTTCCACACATCACATAACCTCAAAACTATCTTGCCGAAAATTTGACATTGACAGCTCCGAATTTCAGTGCCAACCTTGAAAAAATTGACTCAAAACAGCACTCGGCGAGCCATAACCGCACGCATATGATTGCTGTTATGAGTCCATTACAGACGCAAAATAGAAAAAAACCAATACAAACCTCTCCTGTGTTTGCTCTACAACTTGACGAAACTACGGACATTACTAAAATGTCGCAAATGTGAGATACGTTTTTGAAGGAAACATATCGGAAGATTTTTTTATGGTGGAAAAAGTTAGAAGGAAGGACAAACGGAGAGAAAATATTTGAAATTATTAATAGATATTTTGAGGAAAATGACCGAACCCACTGTGTTGCGCTTTGCATTGATGATAATAAAGGACTAAGAGGGTTAATAAAGAAAATTGCTCCCCATATAGTATTCAACCATTGCATGATATATAGGGAAGGTCTAGTTGCAAAAGATATTGATGAAGAATTGCACAAGATATATTCATTACTGCAATTATTACATTAAAAGCAACAGTCTCTTTTCAATACTCTGTAATGACATAGGTGGACAAAATATTGCGACGTATTTTTGATTTGAGAAAAGAGGTCTAAATTTTTTTTGTTAGAACAGCAACATATTTTGGGAAGCTCATTCATTAATGAGGATTGGCTTGGAGAACTAAGTTACATGGATGCCATTTTCGAGAAACTTAACGATTTGAATATGAGTCTACAGGGAAAGAGTACAAACATTTTAATATTAAGCAGTAAAATTGGAGCTTTGAGAAAGAAGCTGATACTTTGGCAAGGAGAGTTAAAAAAAAAACAACAGAAATTTTTTCCCGTTCTTTTCAGAATTTACTAAATAATTAATTTACTAAAATTTACTAAAAAATTTTGGAAATAATATAGATTCTTGTTATTTAAAAAAAAACATTTTTCGTCATTTGATAAAATTGAGAGAAATGAAAACTCCAGATATATTTTCAGATAATGATTTAAGTTAGTTCCATTTTCGTTTGATATTATTCATTCAAATATTCCTTTAGACCAGAGTTTCCCAAATGCCGGGTCGCGACCCGGTACCGGGCCACGGAAAAAAAATACCGGGTCGCAAAGAAATAAAAAATTTAGCTGCTTTTTGTTTTAGTTTATTTAGTTTCACGTAAACGTAAAATATAATTAAATAAAATTAAATCGACATTATTGAATAAATGAATTGTGTGCAAAAATACATTACATATTTATACTATCTGGGAGTAGGTATATCAAGCTATTCTTGGAAGAAACAATTATAAACAAATAACGTCCCACAATGCCGCTACTTGCGAGAGAACACAAACTATTTTGTTTTTAATTGTAATAAACTAGTACTTATTCATTATTCTTTGCAAACTGTTCGGCTACCAATTAGCTATCATTTACGCGTTGCCTATTTCTTGCAAGTTAGAACATGTAAACTGCATTTCTGATCTCTCTTTCGCTTTTTCGATTTTTCGCTTTTCTGTCAGCAGGAAAATTACGCCTTTTGTGACGACATACAAGTGTAAAGCAGGTTTCACTGTTTTTTCTTAAAAATATATTTTTTGAAATTGATTAGACGTAGAACCAGATTGAGGAATAAAATTGTCATCCTTTTCTTCACACCTAAAATATTTGGTCGACGTGTAACCGTGAAATGTTTGCATTAATTAATATTTATTTAATTTATAAATACCTATATAATTTTTTGTAATGCTGTTTTGCATTGTTTGCGTGCAATTTTCATTGGAGATATTTTTTTTCCATTAATAAAATGATCCATTTTTTATTTTATTTCATTTTATCAAAAACTTAAAAAAACAATTAGGTACTGCGTCACGAAGGAAAAATATTAAAATAACCGGGTCACGAAGAAAAAAGTTTGGGAAACGCTGCTTTAGACGAAGAAGTATAGTTAATCAATGTTTCAAGCGACGAAACACGGAACATTCAATTTAAGTCTCAGGTATGCCAAAAATTTCGATTTCCAATATTAAACCGAACATGGAAGCAATTATGAACTAGTTGCAAGCCCATACTCACATTCAATTCTTATGATGTAAAGTTTTTTAATAGTATATTTTGTAACTAGGGCGGTAGGTTGTCAATTTGACAAGATAGAGAAATTGGGCGCACGAACGAAGTGAGTACGCACATTCGCTCGAGAAGGCAATTGACAAAACCACCCGTGTTACAAACAATATTTTTTATTACACATGCGAGGGGATTTATCTTACAAGTGTTGGATCCAGGTACCATAAAAAAAATAGAACAAAAAAGAAATTTGCTTTTTCAATTGTCTCCGGTGGTGTGGATTCGTCATAAGAACTATCCTCAGTCTCCGGAATCACCATCATTTTAAAACGTTTTCTTTAATTTTTATTTTGTAATGAAAAAAAATTCAGTCACTTTCAAGTAATTTTTTTAATATTGAGGTCTTGATTATGTTTATTTTATTTATTTAATTGTTTTTTTTTTAATGTAACCTAGCGATATTGAATATTTGCGTGCGCTACCCAACTTGAAATACAACCAAAAGTGGCATATCTCGTACTAAAAAACGTTCGCCCGATAAAACTTTTAACGCATGAGTAATAAAAAATGTTTTTCTTTATAAAAATATTTATACATATGCACAAATAAAACCATTGTTTCCTAAAATGATGTGTTGTATTCAAACTTCTAATAAGGCAGAAACATACATGGTGTTTGTAAAAGGGTGTCGATGAGTCATCAAATCTTAATTTCTAAATAAAAATATACCTTTTCATGCTAATACTTGACTTCACTAATATCTGCGCATACATGTCATTCATTTTATGGTATCACAACTTTTATAGTATTTTTATGATGGTTTATAAATTCCGCTATTTTAAAAGGGCTGTATTTCAAACAATGACGTCACCTACACTTCTTTAAAAACACCCTGTAAATACAAATCACAAAAAGAATTTAATTTTACCTACGTTAACAATTAAAAAACGAGTACTGTCGATCTGGGGGTCGCGACAAAATTTTACACAAATTGGGGGTCGCCCATGAAAAAAGTTTGCGCACCACTGCTCTATAGCGTGTCCCATCTTGCTACACTAGTGGGGCTAACAGTTCATAAGCCTTTTTTTCAATTTTTTAATTTGTATAACTTTTTAAAAGAAAATTGTGTTAAATGTCAACGTAAATTGTAAGACTGATTCTTTTAGATTACATAACTAATGAATATTGTTCTTAAATAATGTATTTTACTTGTAAAAATAACGTATTTTATTTATCATCAAAGCTTAATGTGCCCATTATGCCCCGCTCTCCCCTACCTACCTATTTCCGTCTCTGAAAAATGATCTAATAATCCGGCCCTCAATTACATCATAGCACACATTAACACTCCAAGGACTCTGGGCACAATTTGCAGGCGCACTTCGATTTTCGATTAGCCAATAGTGCATGTTATGCTTATTCAACATTAAATGAATTGCTTATTCAACATTATTAGCAAAAGTTGATTCGTCAAGAAAACGTCGTGGGAAAAATAGGATTTGTTTGTAACTGATGCAGAATCATTCAAAGAACTGAACCTTATTTCTAAAATCGGCACCATGAATGTTCTGATGCAAGGAAATATAGTTCGGATCAAATTTATGACGTTTTAATATTTTCTTAAAACAATCGCCTTGAAAATTCCGGACTAGTTTCGGATCATGAACTACTGCAGCCAGAACGTCAATCTCTGCTTATTTCTTTGTTTTAGTCTTGTGATGTTTCCTTTTGAGTGGCTGCCCGTAAAACGGAATAAATCAATAATTCGATCAAAACATCGGGAAGGATGATTTCTGACAGGATAACATTGAGCATAATGTTCCTGCGCTTGCAAAAAGTTTCTGCTGGTACCATAAATCTGAATCATTTCCACTTTCTCTCTCTGCTTATCTGTATAATACCATATAGATATAGTTATTACATATTATTTTGGATGGTTACATTTGTCAAATCTTGTCAAATTTCTTAAAAACAAATAACACGAATGCGAGAGGCAGTTTTCAAATAGTCTTAGGTCCTTGGAATCGTCTGAATATCAGCTATAACGTCTTAATAAAAAAAACATTTTCCCATTTGAAAAACCATTGATGACCATAAGATCTCAAAAGCTATTCCCTAGAGAAAAGTCAATTTTCCACTCCAGCATCAGCGATTCGAACTCAGTCAAATTATCTCTGGATATTTTTTTGTCGCTCTAAAGACAAAGGAGATATTTGGGGTGGTCACTTTAAATGGGCCACCCAGTATATTTAGATTTGATTTTCTTATTGTTTCGTAAATATATTTTGCATTTGATGTCAAATAAATAAGAAAGTATACAAATAGTGTTTGAAAAGTTATATTATTAAATTTTGGTGGGTGAACAGAAATTACAGCTGCTTCAATTTACTTTTGAAATGGCGAAATTTCATAAAGTTCCCTAATTAAATATTGTGCTCCTCCAAACGTGTATTAATGAAATGTAATCTTTGAAGTTTCTGCAGAGTTATTTTGATTCGAATGTCTCATTAACTTGTGCGGTATTACCCTAATTATCTTTCACGGAAATATTTTACCTAGAAAATATTGTATTCCTTTCAATTCCCTGCGATGAATTTAATTTTCAGAAGTTTCAGAATTTAATTTAATTCTGAAATAAATGTTTATTGTATTACGGAAATAATAAAAAAAATTAAAAATACCATTGAAAGAGTTGTGTATGGGTTTGGCTAGTGGTGGTGTATTCGTAAAAAAATAAATACCGGGACGCCCAAGGTGGTTTTGGTAGTTTGTTTCAATTATACAAATTTCGTTTGTAGCAATAAGGTAATGATTTGAAGGGAGTATATAGAGATGAATAATCCCTCCATACAGCAGAAATTGCTTTAAAAGAGTTTGCCACTCATTTCAATCCTTTTTCTAAGTTTGGTCCAATGTATTCCCGGATACCGGGTTATTAACATTGTGAATTATTAGCATATTAGAACACTGCGGCCCAGTGGCCTATTTTTTATTTTTGCCCACATTTTTCTCTTATTGGCCCAGAAACCTAAATGTTTTTATAAATTCGCGCTAATTAATTACACACTTGTCTTCTGGTACAAATGCGGCTACACTCGGGATAGAACTCGTCACCTCTAAAGTTAGTTAGCGCGTTAACCACTATACCACGAGAGCCAACCATTTCTCCCCTAATAAGCGACCATTCCTTTTATAATTTGTTCGCAAATTAATTTGTTTTTTAATTTGATCGCAAGGATCTGATGCATATATAAAGCTCCCTTTGGTTCTTTGACGATTGACTCTAAAAGCTATATAATTCATTCATAAAACTTTGAAGATGATTCACACCATGAACTTCTAAAATAGATAATTTTGCAACAGTCGTGTTGCAACACTTAATTTTCTTCCCAAAATTATGCTGGGACCGTTACTAGTGAAATCAGCAACAATAAATGATAATAATCCGAGTATGATTTATCGAATTTTGCAATGTAATACGCTGTTCGAAATATTGTATATGTCTTGGAAATATGGAAATATATATTTTTTTTAAGACCTGTAACTGTTAATTGGCTTCCAAGAATTGATCTATGCTGTATGTCAGTGGTTGCGACAGTGGTTCGTCTTCGAACTCACTCATAACTAACTGGCATACTGACCCTTCTAGCTGTCAATGAATAATTAACTTTAACTCTAACCACACTGCCAACCAAAAATTTATAATGTTATCAATAATTTGTTGAAAAGAGCCATCACATACAATCATCCTAAATTTCACACTCAAAACATTAACATTATCCAAAATACTTAATTAATTCAGCAATTAACAAATAGAAAGAACAGATCTATAATAAGCCACGTAATAATAATAATACAAATAATAATAATGATAAAGTACGAATGGATGACTCTCGATTGACCAAGAAAATCTTCCACATCATCAATGAAACCCGACAGTCCAAAGTACGCTGGCTGGTAGACAGCAAACATGACTTCTCAGTAATCAATATAGTCCCATTGGCAACTACGGAAACTAAATACAGGCAGGAAATAAATTCACTAAACTTCATATCAAAGAATCCAACAGCTAAGAGTTTGAAACTAAAAACGCATGGACGCAAGAAAGAAGACAGGCCCAGAGCGAATGGATGAGGAAGTTTTGGGAATATAAAAAGAACAAGATGACCAGTGCTAAGTAATGGTTTTACGCGCTCCTTAGAGGGCTAAACGAATAAATAATAATAATATCATAACAGAATGAAATACTATACATTTCCATACATTAAAGGTTTGACTGAAAAAATTAACAAGATAATAACAAAATTCGTATGCAAGATTGATCCGTACAACATACTAACAATAAGAAAATTGTTTTTCACCAAAATTTAAGAAAGAATACTAAAAGATATCAGGTTCAGTATACAAAATTGCTTGTCGCAATTGTAATAAATGTTATATGGGGCAATCTGGATAATATATTAAAAAACGCATTGGTGAGAGCGATTGGACAGTAGGCGTCCACGTAGCCGCACGAAATACGCACGACATCGTCATTTTACACTTTTGTGCAGCTGGCTTGCATTTTGCGTAGAAAGATACGAAAATGTATCCACGGTGCGGCATCGTCGCATTTGCGTATCGTCAGACTTTCGTCATGCAGCTCGTGTTGCAGCCTGCCACTACAAATGCCATTCTGCGAGAATGCAAAAACACATGTAGCGACTATAGGGTATCTTTTGCGTATTTTTTTTTCGGTAAACGGGAAATATTGACTTTTTTCCCAGGAATCTCGGGAATAACGCAAAGTATAATAATTAATGAAACAAACTAAATATAATTCAATAAAATACAAATTGGGACGGGATTATTTCTATAATTCCACGAACAGCATGAATGTAGATTAGACTGGGCCAACAAGGGCAGTGAAATAAAAACGTGCTTCCGCGTTGCTAAACTTGAGAGGTAAAATAAACCGTTTTGTAGTTTGCGAGACGAATGTATGACCATTGCGTGGACGTATCTAAGATGCAAATGACGCCTTTCGTCATTTGTAGGTTTGTAGGCATTCGTCAAATGACGCCTCCGTGGACAGTAGGCCTAAGAATTTTGATAATTTTCGCATAACTGCACTTACAAAACATTTCTTTATAGACGGACATATCTTTGGTTTTGACAATTTTGATATTCTTGATTTTGGTAAATATAACATAAGAATAAACATTACTGAAATGATTCAGATTAAAAGTAATAACACCATTTACAGAGGAGACACGATGGGCTTTAGTATATTTTACAATAGTTCTTATAACTTTGCTAACATGATAACTCATATTTACTAACACACTAACCTTCCATAATAAACACAAAATATAACAGAAACATAACCAAAAAAACATTCAAACACAAAAACTGCATTTGTCATGTCAATTAAATTTAAAACAAAAGATTTATTATTTTTTGTGAATAGACATTTTCATAGTTGATTTTTTTTGTCGCATGTGTTAATTACCGCCATGTTATACGTCAAAAAGTGCCCGAACTTTTTGTCGTATAACAAAATATTTCCCCGAAACTTTCATATTCTCGCCTTTCAAACTTGATGAATGCGCACTAGCTTAAGAAAGAGTAAAAAGGTCTATTGTCAAGGGGATATAGACAGCATTTTATATTAAAATTAACATGTTCAGACCTTAATCTCAATAATTTATATTTTTATATTTAAGTCATTGATACCTAATAACTAGATATACGGTATGAGGGATAAAAAATATTTAATAATATTGTGATTGTTGCTGTTTAAATTTCTGGCCCTGGGGAAGGTAATAAAAGCCAGAAACATTGGTAAAATATCGATATTAGTTGTTTTATTTAAAAAGTTTTTTTCCCAATAATAAACTACAATATTTTTTCAAAGTTTTAAGCTTTGCGTTCAGATAATATTTTTTTCATCTAACAAATGAACTTTGGGATGAGAATAATTATGAATTTTTTATCTAAGCGAATTTAACTGACAATATCGAGAATTGCCATTGGGAGTTATTAAAAATGTAGCCCACCTTGGGTTTGTTATACCTTTCGGTACACCAAGCCTTTTTACATATATGCAAGTATTACAACCCAATTTATTATTTTGGGCAGAAAGCCGAGGGTGGTTAATTTTTTGTCTCCCACATATCTTGTGTTTAGACCAAATTAGAGGCCAATTAGATGCCAATTAGACCAAATTTCAGGCCAATATAGATTTGTGGTAATTTTAATAGTGTTTTACTCTTGACGTTTGATGTCACCATTTTCAATCGACTTGCAAATCGGCTTTCGTCTTCAGATTTGATTCTGTTGACTTGCTCTCAGAGAAAGAAGCTTCAATATTATCAGTACTAACTGTAATAAGATTGGTTTTTAAAATGTTGCCGAAGTCGCCAGCTTTACTAACTTATTTTTTTAAATTTAATTTGATTTATTTAATAGTAGATTTTTCATAGTAAAATTTGTAAAAGTAAAAATGTTACTACGAATATGAAATAAAAGTTTTGCTTATGCACGATGAATTAATCATATCACTTGTAATACTCACGCATAAAGCCCGCCACTCATGCTCAAATAAACTGATCAGCTGAACTGATGTACTTCCAAATTAAGGTAAATTTGGAATTTCTATTAAGGTAAAATTTGTAACTGACAGCAACCCACGGAATTTCTGGGCGCGCACCATAAATCCGCTGCTTTCAGTTCGATTTCATCACGCCAAATTAACCGCGTATACGCTTAGTCAGACGTAGTTTCACCGCCATGGCGTCAGGACGTACGATAGCTGAAGAATTCATAGAAAAATACAACGAGTGCGAATGTTTGTGAGAAACAAACGACATAAAACGCTTAATAGAGGAGGAAACGCTAAATATTTCATTCCCGATGTTAAAAAGTCTTTCATTTGGGCTAAAAGCTTGTCTCATATTTATATCTTGTTTCACAATATACGGAGTCACAAGTTAAAGTAGCTTGAAATATGTAGATTCTTCTATCCTCAAGTCGTTACGCCAATCACTCGATTCAGTGATAACACATTTAACAAATTGATATGAGATAATTGATATCTCTTTTTTTAACCATTCTTTGGTCCATATTTCCTGGGTTTTCTATCGATTAATTATTATCGATTCATAAGAAGAATATTCTTTTAAGAATCCGAATCAATTTAATTTACGCAGTAAGAGATTGCCTAGCCAAATACAGCAGCAACCCCGACAATCGAGAGATGAAAGCCGGTTTGAAGCCAGTAAGTGGGGAAATCGTTTTGGCTTACATCCGTTTTAACTGATAAGTTAAAACGCCAGTACAACTTATCAGTTGAAACTGACTGTGATTG
Organism: Phosphuga atrata; assembly: GCA_944588485.1. NCBI lineage: Eukaryota > Metazoa > Arthropoda > Insecta > Coleoptera > Silphidae > Phosphuga > Phosphuga atrata. Next base: position 42,380,339 of record OX155895.1, read on the forward strand.
GCGGGCTTAAGTACTGCGGCGGCTAAACCAAAAAGTAGGAGGGATGTCGAGAGATAGAAGCAGCTTCTCAGAAGCCAGTATATGTAGCGGTCGCATGTACGACTTCCTTTTAATCTTTTACATATTTTTGCTCCAAATTATGACTTATTTATAGATCTATGAAGGTATGAAATCAATATTTATAGGAAAAAGTAATTCCGGAACGCGTTCCGGCTTCCTAAAAAAGTACCGGAGCGAAGTTCCTGTGCGTTCCGGCCGCAATACACCACCGGGTTTGTCGACTAACAGCTTTCTGGAAAAGCTATTACTCCGCGTGCCAATTTTTTTTGTCACAGTATTATCTGCTACGAACCACTGCCGCAACCACTGGCATAGAGCATAGGTCAATTATTGGAAACCAATTAACAGTTACAGGTCTTTGAAAAATAAATTGAACAATTAAGTCTAACAATACGTCTAAAATTAGCTGCATAACATATAGACTCATGCTTTTACACCAAAAACGAAATTTGATTATAAATAATATGATATTTTCACCGAAATTAGGATCAAATTTGCTCTATAGCTCAACCAGAAAACACAGGACTCCGACTAGGAATACAGTGGGGCATGCGGCCAGATCTATTTGGGCCTAAGGGGGCCTTCCGAATTCTGGCCGAATTTTAGCAAGCATAATTTTAAACTTGTTAGAAGATAGATTGTTCTGAAGAAACTCAAACGAATAACCTAACTTCGGCATTTCTTTGGAATTCCTGACTAAATATGTATATCGTTAAAATATCAACTAAATATTATTTTATATGAATTATGTTTACGATTTCTATATTAAGAGAAATTATTGGAGCCCACTGAATATTTATTGACGAATAGTTCCAAAAAGCATACCACTTATTTCTATGCCTATATTTTACTGACTCAATTAAATATAGTTACGTTACCATTAATGTTGTTTTTTAAAAATTCTCAAAATTATTTGCTTTAAGTAAATCTATTATTGTACCGTTTTTTTCTTTAATTATTTCGATTACTTTTCGTAATTCATTTAACTAACGCATTTAATGAGCGTTTAACTTACTTATATGTTGTAACTTTACTTATATGTTGTACTTTAGGCACCTTATACCTGCATTTAATTAATGTCTTCTGGTTTTGTCGAAATTTAGAAAATTCTGTTTGTACAATTAGAATTGAATATATACATTTGCACCAAACACAAAAGCTAAATTGGGAGCCTATTAAGTTACAGTTGACGCATACAAGTGTAGTTTCCGAACTGCTGCCTCAAAAGCACAAAAGTCAAATCAGGAAAAGTTAGGTCTGGAACATGCAAGTGAGGTTTCCAAACTGTCGCCCAAGGAAGAAGCCGGATTTGAGCCAGATTAGTTTGGGGTCGTCACATAAAAGTTTGTTTTCTATACTGCTGCCTAAATAGAAAGTCGTACTTGGACCAGACTAGGTTCCGTGATACATGCTAGTGTAGCTTCCTAATGTGTACCACACCAGGCTTTCCTAATTAGGCAGGAAGACGGACGTGCGTTACAAATGTTATGAGGCAGATGCCTAATTTCGGCCAAATACGAAATTCGGAATGTTTCATTCGATCCTAATAAAAACCGAACCTAGTCGGGACGGCTGTAATGATCTATTTCTCTCTCTCTCTCTCTCTCTTTCTCAATCCAAAGATTGGTTGGCAGCAATTCTTCTCCTCCACTCCTTTCTGTTCTCTGATAGTCTTTTCAATTTTTCATATGATTTCATTCCTACATCTCCTTGAATTTGTTTCATATATTGTAATCTGGGTCTTCCTCTGCTTCTTTTGACTTGTACCATTCCTTCTATAACATTGATTATAAAATCATTGTACCTATACAGATTTCCTATTAACTGGCCTCTTCTCCTCATTATTGTTTTCAATAGGGCTCTTTTCTCAGCAACTCTTCTAAGAACTTCTACATTTGTCAGCCTTGCCGTCTACGAGATTTTCTGCATTTTCCTCCAACACCACATTTCAAACGCTTCTAGTCTTCTCTTATCGCATGTACCAAGTGTCTAAGTTTCTGAGCCGTACAATGTGACACTCCAGTTATAGCATTTTATAAATGCTTTTTTGGTCTCTGCATTTAAGTTCCTTGATGTAAGAAGCACCCGTTTGTTGTTGAAGGCTATTTTTGCTTGCACAATTCTGCTTTTTATGTATGCTGTATCAAAGAGAATACCAAAAGATATTATATTAGGTTCAGTATACAAAATTCCATGTCGCAATTGTAATAAATATTATATTGGTCAATCTGGACAATATATAAAAAACGCATTGGTTAATGTAAGAACGATTGTAAGAATTGTGATAATATTCACAAAACTGAACTTACAAAACATTCCTTTTTAGATGGACATTTCTTTGATTATGGCAATTTAGAAATTCTTTATGTTGATAAATATAACACAAGAAGAAACATTTCTGAAATGATTCAGATTAAAAAGTAATAACAGCATTAACTACAGAGAAGACACAATGGGCCTTAGTAACGTGAGTCCCGGAATTTTCCTGAGAAACGAAATAGGTAATTTCTTAATTTCAGACTTAAAATTAAACAAATTATCAAATGTCATTTTTAAGTAGCTGTCAGTGGTCTTGAGATTATGTCGCATTGTTTTTAGTGTTAAGTTGAACAATTTCATTAGTTATAAATAAAACGCCTTCTCATAAATTCAACACTGATTTATTTTGTAGTGTTGTGAAATATAAAATTAACAAAGAAGAACAAACATTAAAACAGAAGTTGATTGTGTTGTTCATTTTCACGAATACACAAATTAATTAACTGTTTTATGCTATTTCAACCGGTCTTACTTGATTTATTTAATTTAAAAATGTTCACAAAAGAGCAGAAAACTTTTATTGTCGAAAGTTATTTTCGTAATGGTAGACGCCTGGAAAATGGTGACTGGGAATACAGTATCGATCCGTGCTTTGAAGAATTTTGGCAAAGTTTTCCTATGGCTGTATTTAATAGGAATCAGTTTCGAAGGCAGGTATTACGATCAGTTTATTGCTTTCGAAGTACTGGTAACATTAACAATAAATCAAGAAGTGGAAGGCCTCGTATTACTAATAAGAGTATTATAAACAACATCAGACATGCAGTCCAAGATGAACCTACCACTTCAATTAGGAGACTAGCTCAACAGTTGAATTTAAGTCGTACTACCACTCACAGGATTATTTGTCAAGATCTTCACATGAAACCATATACGTTGCAAATGTACCAAAAACTTTTACCACTCGATTATAATAAAAGACTGGCGTACTATCGGTTGTTCAATGAAAATATGAACGACGAAGTGTTAAATTTAACATTTTTCACTGATGAAGTATGGTTTCATCTAAACGGATACATTAATTCCCAGAACATGCGCATGTGGAGTGTTGACAACCCACATTTTTTTAGAGAGACCCCACTGCATCCAATAAAAGTTGTTGTGTGGTTAGCAATGTCAAGACGCAGAATTATTGGTCCAATATTTTTTTATGATAATTTAAACGCTGCCACTTATAGAGCCGCTATTTTGCAACAATTTATTAACGAACTTCATGATGAACTCCAAAATGGCTTCTTCCAACAAGATTCTGCTAGACCGCACATTGCCTATGAAACATTAAATTATCTTAAGGAATTCTTCGACGACAGGCTAATAAGCAAAGATTTCCACCACGTTCTTGTGATTTAACTCCTCTGGCCTTTTTTCTTTTTTCATATTTAAAAAATTCAGTATTCATCAGTCCAGTGCATACAGTAGAGAAGATCTGCGAAACAATGTAATAAGAAAATGTGAAGAGATAGACAACACAGTATTACAAAATGTGTTCGATAACATAAAACGGCGTATTAATTTGTGTATTCCTGAAAATGGACACCACATTCAACATCTGTTGTAATGTTTGTTTTTCTTTGTTAATTTTATAATTCACAACACTATAAAATAAATCAGTGTTAAATTTATGAGAAGGCGTTTTGTTTATAACTAATGAAATTGTTGTTCTTAACACTAAAAACAATGCGACATAACCTCAAGACCACTGTCAGCTACTTAAAAATGACATTTCATAATTTGTTTAATTTTATGCGTCTGAATTAATAAATAAACATACTTTTTCAAATTCATGGCAAGAGTGGATTCCAAGACTTTTGGGACTCATGTTATATTTTACAACAGTCTTTTATAACTTTGCTAACATGATAACTCATATTTACAAACACACTAACGTTCCATAATAAACACAAAATATAACAGAAACATAACTAACAACCATTCAAACACAAAAATAGCATTTGTCATGACAATTAAATTTAAAACAAAAAACAAAAGATTTATTATTTTTTGTCAATAGACCTTTTTATAAATTAAATTTTTTTGTGCACATGTGTCCATTTCCGCCATGTTATACGTCAAAAAGTGCCCGAACTTTTTGTCGTATAACTAAATATTTCCCCGAAACTTTCATATTCTCGCCTTTCAAACTTGGTAAATGCGCATGCGCTTAAGAAAGAGTAAAAAGGTCTATTGCCAAGGGGGTATAGACACAGTCGCGGATTTCTAAATAGGCTAGCTAGGCTGTAGCCTACGGCGGCAAATTTTCGTAGGCGGCAAATTTTTGTATGCGGAAAATTTTTAAATTAAGGTTTTTGTGCGGCGGTGAGAGTCGCCCGCCACTATAAACAGAGTATACAGATTAAATGAATTAAATTTGAAAAATTTCTTATCTCTGTAATTGAAATATAGCGGCGGCGTGCAGCATTTAGTGAAAAAACTGTAGAGCACGCCACGTGCTTTACAGTTTCTTCATTACAAACACTACTTACTACGTGTGCCATTTAAATTTTAATTTAATTATTTAAATTAAAGTTCTACAATGTGTTGTCGCAATCGTCAAAAAGTTATCAAGTCGTGATCTTACTTTAAGAGGTTCTAATGAAGTTGTAGGATTTGATCCGAAGAACAAGTTCATCTTATGGCTCAGAAGTACACATAAATAATTATCTGCCAAAATAAAAGCGGCGAAATATTTTTCTATAATTGTTGATTCTACACCAGACATCGCACATGTAGATCAGTTATCAATTGTTCTGAGATATGTTAAATATTGTGGAACACCAACCACTGACATAGGTAAACCTACCTAACCTAACCTAACCTAACCTAACGTATGTTTCAAATACTGGACAGAAATCTGAAGAAATGTACACAGCAATAACTAACACCCTGGCATCTTTAAACATTAATTTAGAAAACTGTAAAGGTCAGTCGTCTCCAAGCCAGAATTAAAAATGCCAACAAGTTTACGGAATTTATGCCATTCTCTTAATTTAGTTGGAACTGCGGCGGCTAGTTGCTGTAATGAATCCACCAACTATTTCTCATTATTTCAAGCAATTTATGGCTTTTTTCGGGATCAACGATGCGTTGGGAAAAACTGCAATACAACAATGTACTCATAACACCAAATAGGATCTCGACTACGATATGACCATGCAAAGATGATGCCTGCAAAAGCTTATTAATGTCTTGGAAAGAAATTCATGATATTCTAAAATCATTTTCAAACGACCGTTCTGAGAAAACGGTTACAAAGGCAGAAGAAGCAGGGTTATGCAAGAAATTGACAAAAGTTGAAACTGCATTCATGACTGTTTTTGGGGTAGTATTTTAAATCGTACCAAGGTAGTGATTAAAAAACTACAATAGGAAGATGCACATATTGGATTGATTATCGATTGCTACAAATCTTTAATTTGAATTATTTCATCTTCCCGCGAGAACTTTACAATGAATGAAAAATAGGCCAAGGCGCTAGTTGGTACTCAAAACTGCACTGCCAGCGAAAAGCAAACCAAAAAAAGAAAGCCACATTTTGATGAAACCAACGATGATGAAGACCTGTTTGATGCTCAGGATAGTTTTAAAATAAATGTATTTTTTAGAATTGGCGATCGATTAATCTCAGAACTAAACGGTCGTAAATGTGCGTACGAGAGAATGTTCGAAATTTTCTACGTCTTTTTTAAATTTCGCGAACTTTCTGATCGGGAATTAAAAAAAAAATGAAGCATTTAATTTATGTGAAGTTTATTCACAAAATGTTTCAGATGAGAAATTTTGAAGAGATTCAGGAGGGACTTTGCAAATCAAAGAGTATTTGGCATTAGTTGATAGAAAACACATAAATATCAATAATATGAGCAATCGGATTAGGGATCAAAATCTGCTTGATATTTTTCCTAATATTAATATTATTTTAAGAATATACAAATCAATGGCTGTCAGCAATTGTGCACCGGAACTTTCGTTCTCATGTTTAACACCTTGACGCCGGCGTGTATCACCGGTGGTACACGTTGCACGCTAAACTACAACAGAAAACCGAGCACCGGCATCAACATGCAAATTCGATTTCATTTTATGATATTAAAATTTTTGTAAACAATAAATTTCGAAGAAAAATGTAATGTAAGTCAAAGAGAAAATAATTTTATATTTAGTTGAATATTTATAAAATATGTTATATTATTTATCTACGACCATTATTATAATTGCCCAATATTGTAACGATCGTGGATTATGTAAATACATGTTACAACACACGTATGTAACAGTCCGCGATTAATGTTATTTAATGATTCAATAACACACTAGTGCGTTTGGTTTACAATTCGTTGATTGGTTGAGAGCTGTTACTATCATTAATATAGGCAACCCAATACATTCCGTTATTTCTCAAAAAAAATTAAACGTCAAACTAATACATAAACAATTTTTTTTTTTTTTCAATTATAAAAATTAAAGTCCAGTGATGTCCAGTGATAGCGAAATAGAAAATGCTACTCTGCCCGAAATTGTTGAAAAAGCGAAATAAGCTGCCCATAATCTGCTAGATTAAATCTCGGGATTGATACGAGGATGCATATAGAAAATTTATGGACCGGAGAATAAAGCATAAAGTTAAATGCTTTTCAGAAAATGTTTTATTATACTTTGATGAGTTAGCTCAAACAGTGATCTTCACTTTGGGCAATTTATTGAATGGTTCGGACATCAATTAATATAATGCACAACATCGACATTTCAAAACATTCAAAGTTAAAAGCTTTACTAAAGAGAAAATCTGATGGATTTAAAAGCAACAAATAAAATTTTAACCATTCAAGAAATTCAAAAGTTTCCTCAATAACTCGCCGGTTAACAAATATTTATTGATGAAGGTATTCATTACTTTTTTTATCTTATAATCTCTAATGGGCATAACGACATATTTTTTATATAATGTTAGGTTATTCTTATCATTGGCATTAGTGATGCATGCAGAAAACAAGAACTACGAAATGTCAAACCCTGCCATATAGAAGACACCGGAACATCTCTGATCATTAAAATTCCTGATTCCAAAACAAAAACTTAAAGATATTTTGTGCTGCCGAAAGAATTTTACCAAACCTGTAAAAAATATATTAACCTACGCCCACGAAATATGGACAAAACTCTTTTTTTTCTAAATTATCAAAATGAGAAATGCACTAAGCAATGGAATAAATAAAATTGGCTCTATTTCTAAACAAATTGCCAATTATCTTCATTTGCCGGAAGAAAATCTTTCTTTATACAGGACATTGTTACAGACGTTCGTCAGCCACCATTCTTGTGGATTCCAGTGGTGATTTATTGTCACTAAAAAGGCATGGTGGCCGGCGTTCGTCTGCAGTAGCAGAAGGCTATATAGACTGCTCCATGAAAAATCAAAACGACAATGCTACAATACAGTAGGTATTAATAGGTATTAATGAAATTAAGCAGATTATAAATTATTAAGTAAATATAAATTATTTCATTTGACACTGACACTGCGTACATTGTGTTGCCTATATCGATGAATCACTATATCAGTTACATCAAACATAATTTTCTTATTAAATAGAAAAAAAAATAGTGTGGTCGTAGATAAAGTATAGTACATAATTCGAGTTGTAAGGCAATTACGTACTCGCGGAATTACGCGCTCCCCGCTACGCGGGTCGCGCGTAATTGTTCCGCTCGTACGTAATATGCTTCTTACAACTCTCATTACGTAATATACTATTAAGTTTTCTATTTTGTTCAAATGAAGTTTTTATTGCATTTTATTTGGTTTTATTAAACGTTTGTATTATTTTGGTATTTTGAATTTTATTAATTATTTTTTCCAGATTTGCACGTTTTTCATTAAAAGCCTAATTTTAAAGTACTTGTAAATAACGTGACCTTGAAATTTCGAAAAAAAAAATTCGGCATTGTATAAAAAAATTGTATATTCTTTTATATTAAAGTTGACATGTTCAGACCTTAACCTAAATAATTTATATTTTTGTTTAAGTCATTGATATCTACTAACTAGATATAAGGTATGAGGGATAAAAAATATTTAATAATGTTGTAATTGTTGCTGTTTATATTTTTAGTTTCTGGCCCTGAGGAAGGTCAGAATAAAAAACCGAAACGTTGATAAAATATCGATATTAGTTGTTTTATTAAAAAAGTCCTTTTCCTAATTTCATATACTAAAATAGTTTGGTACGCCTTTCCGGGAGGGGGCGGGATAAATGCGTCAAATCGGGTTTGTAGAATGAAAACGTACGTTTTGAGTGATTTTAGAAAGAAATTTGTCCGGGACAAAGTGGTAAAATGTTTAGAAAACTCCAGACAATTGACTAATCTTTGAGAAATTGTGGTGCCGCCGAAGGCGGCGGGGGTGCGGCGCGAAAACGAAATGTTCGTTTCTCGGCCGCCGAGCGGCCGAATTTGGACCGATCGCGACGCGAATGGTGCTATCTGGAGCGCCGATTTTTTACGCACAAAACTGTCATCTCAAATTTTCGAGTCTTTGCTGAAAATTTGGAGAAAAGTGCGAAAAACCGAAAAAAAAAAAATCGCAAAAACGATCATTTTTGACCTACTATTGCGAGCCGACCGCTGAACAGAACGCCTTCCCGTTTACGGTTCCGGTTTCGTAGGTTCTTTCTCTCTGGGTCTTCGAAGAGGCCGTGCGATTTTTTGCAAAAATGGCCGTGCGGTACATTGTTTTGCAAAATTGGACGTTATCGGCTGCTGAACCGGAAGTGGATGGAATTTTGCAATTTCTTCTACATCGTTCGATGGAGGTCGACGGTATCTTGCGTACGATGTACCGATTTGCCGATTCTCAGAAACCACGAGGTCGCCACGGCCGATAATAGGAAACCGGTAGGATGTCAATCCGCAATCGAGATCTACAAAAGTGCAAATGGCACAGCTTACTGGCCAACAGTGGCAGATCAAGAAAAGACTGGACCGTGCCATAGGCTATTAAAAGTTGCAAAAAGTTCGCAACTGGCAAAGTTATTGCAAAAAAACGAAATTCGTATTTTGTGTCGTAGCTGACAGTCGCATGCGAATTTTTCAGAAATTTTTGAACGGTGTCCTTCCGCCGGAAATTGCCGACATTCTTAAACCAAGTTTTCACGTTTCTTTTGCACGGTGCGCTCTCCAGAGTCCTGGAAATTGTCGCCCATTTTTCGCGCGTCATATTTCATCCGTCTTTCAACTTTAGCAACTTTTACCGCGGCAATTCACAAATTTCAACTCTTTTCTGCAAGGGTTGTAAATTTCGCCGACTGCGGTTCGGTGCGGGCAAATTTTCCAAAATTCCTTAACTTTCGGGTACGTCAAAATCGGAATTTTCTTACCACGACTTTTACGCTGCAACGAAGAACACCAATCGGTGGTAACACATTTCCACACTTTCGCCTGCAAGTCCGATCGCAAGATGATTCGAATTTTCGATTTATTTTCCGCATTTTCTGAATCAAGAATTCACCAAGAAAACACATCGGCGCTACTGGCGAGACGCAAACACAAACGTCAGCCAAATGTCAGTCAGTTGAAATCTACTGCTACCGCTGAAATACTTGTTTTCGGACAAAACTCAGACTTTTCGAACAATTCTAACCGAGAAGAGACCCTGACGCAAATTTCGTTCTTGAACAACTTTTCTTACAGCTTCTTTTCTTACAGAAAATTTGGTTCTTGAAATCAGTGAAAATCATTTTGGAACATGTGATATTAGTGGAATTATGTGCCAAAATATTTGTGGTTATTTAAACTGTTTTTCTATGAGTTTTAAATGTATTTAGTTTCGTAATAAACGCTTTTTTTGTGACAAACAAATTAACAAGTATTTTTCTGGCGGCGGCTGCCATAACATATTGCAATTCTTTATTGACGTCTGGATTCATTTAAAAAATTATTTTAGTAAGTTTCACACCACGCGGAACAATAATATTGCACACATTTGTAGAGAATTAATAATTCTATGATATGACTCAGTTATGAACTAAGCAGCACAGAAGGCAACCCATTCAAATTACTGTATTTTGAAAACTGCAACAGATGTATTCAAAAATCTTTCAATTCTACATAACGCATACATTTATCTATCGAAATTGTCATTTTGAAATCTTCGTGGCCGATAGCCTTGGCACAGGATCTTTTATAAATACAGAAAATTGTTTCAATTCTAAATAGCGCATACATTTATCTATAGAAATTGTCATTTTGGAATCTTTGTGGCCGATAGCCTTCACACACAATTTTTTTAAATTCAGACATTTGTGTTGAAATTCTTCAAGTATTTTTTCTGTCAAACTTTCTGAACGCAGCACATCCTGTGCCAAGGCTATCGGCCACGAAGATTTCAAAATTGACAATTTCGAAAGATAAATGTATTTTACAATGTTCGATAAAGCAGATTTTCTTCTAAAAACCGTTTTTGCTGAGGAATTTTTTTTGAAAACCTCGAATCACATTCTCCATTTAAACACAAGTAAATTGAAAATCGAAATACAGAGAAGTACCCCTTATTTTTTTTTAATTTTATATTTTTTACTTTAGTGACTAAACCGAAGGTTTTTAGAAAATTTCCAAAGAACACTTTTTTGTAGACACCGACGTCCTACATCTCGGGATATCTCGGTTATGATTTTCTATTTTGAGGCGTTGACGAGATATTTGCAAAATAACTCTGAAGACAAAATAATTTTCCACGCCGTACCCATTGGACGGGAAGCGTTCAAGTTTTGTCAGCTGATACTTCTGGTGGATACTCACATTCAGTAAAAGTTTCATTGAAATCCTTACAGGCTTAATAATTTTTTTCGCAATTTTTCAATATTTTAAAGTTTTCGTCTTCGGTTTTGATTGGAATTCGTAATTGACATGTCTGGATTAAAAAAAATATATTTTTAGTTAGTTTCACACAACGTGGAACAATAAAATTTGACACATTTGTAGAGAATTAGTCAGTCTATGATATTCCTCAGTTCGTTTTGCAAAATACTCTATCTGACTTTAACAAAAAGTAATAAATTCAAATAACTATAAACAGAAAACTGCTACAGATATATTCAAATTTCTTTCAGATCTACATAAATTATACATTTTTCTATTGACTTTGAGGTTTTGGTATCTTCGTGGCCGATAGCCTTGACACATGATTCTTTCTGTACCACTTGAAAAAAAATGCATTTTATATTTTTTACTTTTGTGACTAAACCGAACAATTTTACAAAATTTGCAAAGAATACTTTTTGTAGTCACCGACATATGGAGATCCGGTATATCAACATTTTCTATTTGGAGGCGTTGACAAAATATTTGCAAAAAATCTTCATAAGCAAAAATAATCCCTCAGGCGGTCCATTGGAGACGGAACGTTCAAATTTGGCCAGTGGGTACTTCATGTGGCCACCATTTTGTAAATTTTTGATTATTTTTAAATTTTCGTGTTCGGTATTGGTTGCAATTCATGCTCGACATGTCTGGATCTGTTAAAAAAATTATTTCAATAAGTTTCACAGTACGTGGAAGAATAAAATTTTATAAATATGTAGTGAAAGGATCATTCTATCAAGCCATCTTAGGAATTTTGCAAAATATATTATCTGGCGGCGGCCGCCGCCCCTCAAACTCTAAGCGGCACACAATGTAAGACATTCAAATTACTATAGCTTAAAAACTTGAACAGATGTATTCAAAATTCTTTCAGTTCTGTGCAGCTTATACTCTCCATGAAAAATAGGATATTGTGGCAAGGATTGTTGGTGTTGGCATACAACTTTGATGAAAAAAAAGTGTGTCGCAGAGCTGAATTTTTTTAACTTGGTTGTGTTATTTGTCACATTTGACACAACAACTTGAATAAAACAATATATGTTGGTTATATTGATCGTCAAAGTAAACAATATCAGTGTCAGCTAATTAATTCATTAGTTATGGAGTTTACAGTTATATTTTAGTAACTTTTACACCACACCTGTTTTTTTTGTGTTGTAAGACTTAGTAACTAATATCGCATCGTTATCTACAGTAACTTTCTCTTATCAATGCTGGTAGCTTTTCATTTCTAATAACTTCTTTAAATATAGTAACTTTGATTCCATACAGTCAGAAACATTGTATGAATAAATTCATTTAAAATCTGATTATGTTGTTTTTGATGTTTAGAAAAATATTTGTGTACATCAGGAATCAATTTGCAATTTCTCTTATTTTCAAACATACACAATCCAGGTGGCACTAAAAGCGCCACAACAGTCGCACATCCTTCAAACCTGCTTTATATACTCATGAAAAATTATGTGACAGGAACTTCAAAAATATAATTATTTGTTTGTTACTATTTTATATATCGTTGTTACTCCTTTAATATTGTTGTTAGTATTACAACTATTCCATCTACAACAATCGTTTCACCCTCATCAACTTTTCCACCCTATTTAACTATTCCATCCAAAACAACTCTTCCGTCCAAAGCAATACAATGCGCATGTACTAGTAATAAACTAAAATATTTTTTCAAAGTTTTAAGCTTTGCGATCAGATAATATTTTTTCAGCTAACATATGAGCTTTGGGATGAGAATACTTGAATGATTTTTTTTATCTAAGCGAAATTAACTGACAAAATCGAGAATTGCCATTGGGAGTTATACAAAATGTAGCTTACTGTGGGTTTGTTATACCTTTCTGTACACCTAGCACATTTACATATTTGCAAGTATTACTACCCAATTTATTATTTTGGGCAAAAAGCCGAGGGTGGTTTATTTGTTTGTCTCCATATCCTGTGTTTGGACCAAATTAGCCAATATAGATTTGTTGTAATTTTATTAGTGTTTTACTCTTGACGTTTGTCATCATTTTCAATCGACTTGCAAATCGGCTATCGCCTTCAGATCTTCTTCTTTTGACTTGCTCTTTGAGTAAGAAGCTTCAATATTATCAGTACTAACTGTAATAAGATAGGTTTCTAAAATATTGCCGTCGTCGCCAGCTTTACCAACTTTATTTTTTTAATTTAATTTAGTTGATTTTCCATAGTATTTGTAAAAGTAAAAATTTTACTTCGATTATAAAATAAAAGTTTTGCTTATGCACGATGAATTAATCGTATCACTTGCAATACTCACGAATAAAGCCTGCCACTCACCCTCACAATCAGTTGAACTGAACAGTTGAACTGATGTACTTCAAAAGACTGTGCGTGAGTGTGAAATCTTAAGGAAACATTTTTTACTGACAGTGACCCACGGAATTTCCGGGCGCACCATAAATCCGCTGGTTTCAGTTCGTTTTCATCACGGTAAATTAACCGAGCATACGCTTAGTCAGACGTAGTTTCACCGACATGGCCTCAGGACGTACAATAACTGAAAATACATATAAAAATAGCACGAGTGCGAATGTTGGTGCAAAACAAACGACATAAAACGCTTCATATAGGAGTAAAAGCTTTATTTCATTCCCGATGCTAAAAAACGAAGAGTGCCAGTCAGTCAGTCATTGAGGCTAACAGCTTGTCTTATATTTATATTTTGTTTCTCAATATATGGAGTCACTTAATATATGAAGTTCATGCAGCTTGAAATATGTAGATTCGTCTATTCTGAAGTAGTTACGCCAGTCACTCGGTTCCAGTGATAACTAGATAGTTCTCATTTATCAAATTGATTAGAGATAATTGATATCTCTTTTCATTCATTATTTCTTTCATTTTATTAGGTTTTCTATTGTATAAATGGCAACAAGCAGCAGCCGTCATAAGTAGAATATCCTCTTCCGAATCCGAATCCATTTTTTTAACTTACGAGGTAAGAAATTGGCTAGCCAGATACAGCACGCGACCCCGACAATCGAGAAATGAAGGCCGGTTTGAAGCCAGTAAGTGGGGAAATCGTTTTGGATTACATCCGTTTTAAGTGATCAGTTAACACCATCAGTTTAATTGTCTGTGAGTGGTGGACTTAAGTACTTCGGTGGCCAAACCAACAAGTAGTAGAGATGTCAAGGGAGGGAAGCGTATTCTCTGAAGGCCATATATGCAGTCGCATGGACGACTTCGTTTTAATCTTTTACATATTTTTGTTCAAAATTCTGTCTTGTTCACAGATTTATGAAGGTCTGAAATGAATATATTTTTGGAAAAGTAGTAAAACTTCCTAAGAAAGTACCTGAATGACGTTCCGATTCGTTCCGATACCAATACACTTCTGGGTTTGTCTAGTAATAGATTTTTGGACAATATATTATTCCAGCGTGCCAACATTTTTCTCTTTAGATATCTGTTATATGTTATCTGATAATGTGATGATGATAATATAATAATTCTGACTAGCCACAGTCGCAACCACTGACATAGAGCATAGACCAATTCTTGGAAGCCAATTAACAGTTATGGGCAGTGGTGGGCTGGAGCCGGCTCGGTCCGGCTCGCGCGAGCCGGTTGTTAAAATTTTTGAAATTCGGCGAGCCGCTTGTTAAATTACCCCTAAAATCAAAAAAATGAGCCATTTTAATAGTATGTTTATGCAAAATATGCACAGCGCGCCGATGTGCCTCACACTTCAAGCATATCATGTGCGCCACACATCATGTGCGTACGTAAAATGGGTTTGATAAAAATTATTTACAAATAAATCTCATAGAATTCTGTTCTCATGGTGCATCAAGAATTTTAGGAAGAAAATCTGGAATAGCCGCAAAATTAACTGAAATGTGTCCAAATATAATCGTGTGACATAATAATATGGATAATGATGATAAGAATGAGAACAATGCCACGGATATCTATGAAAAATTTCTGCAGCTCTTCGAGATTTTAGATCCTACACCTGGTCATTAGATAAAATTATGTCACCGTGGTTAGAAGGTGAAGAAATGGTTATAAAATTATGTGAAAAAGTTTCAAGTAGATGTTAATGATTTTCTTGACTTTATAGACACGAAAACATACAACTGAAAAATGTTCAGTTACCTAAGTCAATTTTAATGGCTAAAAAATAGCAAGCACAATTGCTATTAGCAGTTCAGAAGCTGAATTACACAATTACTGTACAAAAATAAATGAAGACAATGTACTCATTTACCGGTTTTTTCTCTTCGAAATAATAGCGAGCCAGTTGTTCAAAATTTGGCAGCCCACCCCTGGTTGTGGTTCTTTCAAAAATCTATTATAGCTGCATAACAGATGGACCCATGTTTTTACACCAAAATCGAAAATAGAATTAAAAAATTATTTAAAACATGATATTTTGACCGAAAGTAGGATCAACTTAGCTCTACAGCTCAATCAGCAAACACATGACTCCGACTAGGAATACAGTGAGATATGCCGCAAGATCTATTTGAGTCCAATGAGACCTGCCGAATTGTGGTACGTATAATTCTAACCTTGTTAGGAAAGCCGAAACACGGCATGCCGAAAAAATGCTAAATTGTTCTGAGGAAACCCAAGCGAATAGCGTAACTTAGGCATGTCTCTGGAATTCCTGGCTTCAACCTTACATAAATAACTAAAGACTTACCAAAGTTATGTACTATTCGCTTGCTATTATGAAAGTCTGTGGCATGGCCTAACTTAGATTTATCTTTGACATTCCTAAGTTTAACGTTATATGGAAAACCAAAGATTTACCAAAGTCAGGCATGCCAAAGTCGGTTACTATTCGGAAAGTCTATGGAATGACCCAATTGAAATATATCCTTATTTACAGGATTTACAGCACAATATCACATTGAGTTTCATTATGTGTATGCGTCCACAAGCTTTTACTACATCCAGGAGAATTTTTCAAAAATTTTAGTGCATCAAACATCTTCTTATCTTTGAAAGATTTATTTTAAGCTGCGTTTTTATATAAATATATGATATACATCATTAAACTGTTAAGTAAATTTTAATTTTAATTAATTATGTTTACGATTTCTATATTAACAATAAGAGAAACTACTGGAGCCAAGTGAATATTTATTACGAATAGTTCCAAAAGGTTAGATTAAACTAAATTGTAAGTCTAAACTATAAGAGAACCTAGAGCAAGTGAAAGTGCGAGGTAGTATCAAACACTAGACCGTACTGGAGCATGCTGTAGGAGAAATAAATGTTGCAATTACCACGGCATTTGAATGCAGCTGCTCGGTAAAAACATTGATTGAGCATAAAGATGAAAAATGTTGAAACAAAAATTTGTCTACATTAAGAGCAAAAGTACGTAGGCTTTTCAACAAAGCTAAGCAATACAGAAATTGGTTAGAATGCTCCGAGGTGCTTACTTCCTACAACAAAGAGATCAAAAGGGCAAAAAGGAAAAACTTTAGGACCCTCTGTGAAAACATAGAATCCACCCCGGTGGCAGCTAGACTGCACAAAGCACTAGCGACGGATAGAGTGGAAATGACAACCACTCTCAGGAGTCCGGATGGGAGCTACACGGAGGATGAAGAGCTGAGAACTCTCCTCCTACGAAAACCCATTTTCCGGGATGTATAAAATACAAAGAGGCTGAGGGCTTGGTGCTGCCACGGAGACCAAGTCGGGGTAGCTGAAGGGGAGGGCCGCGTCCATCTGTACGGAAAACGAAATCAGTTGGGCTGTATCGGCACTTTTCAGCCATTTAAGGCCCCAGGTATGGACGGAATAGTTCCCGCCTTCCTACAAAAAGGAGGGAGAGAATTAATGCCATATCTTCTACAAATCTTTAGAAGTAGTTTAATGCTCGGATACATACCGGAGCTATGGAGAAGGGCCAAGGTGGTATTCATACCAAAGGGGGGAAGAAAGACACCACTTAAACGAAGTCATTTAGACACATTAGTCAAGCATCTTTTATGTTAAAGACAATGGAAATGGTAATCGATAATTACCTTAGGACAATAGTGCTGAGAGGTGTACCACTACACAACTGTCAGCATACATACAGAGCAGGGAAATCCACAGAAACCGCTTTGTATCAGCTGATAAATGAAATAGAATCAGCACTAGAGACAAAGGAAGTAGCGATATGTGCCTTCTTGGCCATAGAGGGAGCCTTTGACAACACCCCAAAGAAGGCTGTCAAAGCGGCTCTCGAAAGAAGGAATATCGACGGCACTATCTAAAAGTGGATGGGAGAAATGCCTAAAACCAGAACGGCGGAGACAACCATTAAGGTCTTTACAACTCAAGTGTGCCCACAGGGAGGTGTGCTATCACCACTAATGTGGAGCCTGGTAGTTGATGAAATACTGGCTAGGCTTAACCACCTAGACATAAAATGTCAAGGTTACACCGATGACATACTCATAATGGCTAGAGGGAAGTTTGAGGGAACGCTCTGTGAAATCGTTCAAACAGCTCTCAAAGTAATTAGTAGATGGTGTCAAACAGTGGGACTGAGACTCAACCCGAGCAAAACCACGGTGATACCATTTACTAGAAGGACAAAACTAAACTACCTACAGCCTATACTGTTAAATGGGAGGGTCGAATACAAACAGAAGATAAGGTATCTGGGTATCACGGTAAATAGCAAACTCCTATGGAATAGACACGCTGAGGCAGCGATAGGTAAAGCCAAATGCGCTCTAATGGTGTGCAGAAATCTGCCAAGAAGAACGTGGGGTTTAAAACCCACAATCCTGAGATGGATGTTCACCATGATGGTGAGACCTGCGATCACAGAACCACGCTGGCCTCTATGAGGAAACAGTTTGAGAAGATTCAAATACTGGCATTTGTCTGCATCACGGGGGCGATGGGGTCGTGCCCGACAGCAGCAATGGAGCTGCTTCTGGATCTGGCTCGGCTGCACCTTCTCGTGGAGAGTGTCGCAAGATAGGCGATTGTAAGGTTTAGCAAGGAAAGAATAGGCAGCGGTAAAATAATCGGAAGCAGAGACCGAAACCGCCTCGCTGCCAAGATTCCCTGGCTAGAAGCACCAAAAGACGAAATGGTACGCAAATACCATTTCGAGAAAAACTACACAGCAATGTGTAGTAGTAAAGCCGATTGAAGCGACGAATCCTCAGCATACCACATTGAGCAATATGCTATTAATTGGTATATAGATGGTTCTAAGACAAAGCAGGGTACCTACTGGCGCAGGAGTGTTTGGACCTCGTACCAAATACTTCGAATCCATGGGAACATTCCCAAGTATCTTCCCAGCAGAGGTACACGCAATCGAAAGATGTGCACAATTTAACCTCGACAGGAATTTTTGCAAAAAAAACGACATTAGCTCATACACTCAGATCCAAACTGGTATAGGACCTTGTGGGAAAGCTAAGCAAGCTTGGCATAGAAAATAAAGTAACGCTATACTGGGTACCAGGACATACTGGTGTAGACGGAAACGAAGAAGCCGATCACCTTGCACACAAAGGATCCAGTAATCCCTTTGGTCCGGAACCATTTTGCGTCATGAGCGTGAACACCATTCACAAAAGCTTAGGTGAAGAAATAAGTGGACAATGGATGAAAACCTGGAAAGAACTTCCAGGGTTGATACAATCCAAAGTGATGCTGGGATCTTTTAACCAGAAAAGAACAAAAGCTTGCCTGAAACTAAACAAGAACAAGCTTAGAATTCTGACAGGAGTCCTGACGGGACACTGCAGACTTAGAAAACACCTCAAGGCCCTATGCCTAGAGGAGGATGACATGAGGATGCAAATTCTGTGGTTCAGCAGAGGAAACCTCCATACATCTGCTCAAAGGCTGCGGAGCACTGATCCGCAAGAGAGAGATGTACCTTGGGGCTCACTGCTTGAACGCAGAGGAGTTGCAGTCCTTGAATCCCACCCAAATCCTGAAATTCCTAAAGGAATCAGGACTAGAGGATTTGCTCTAAATGGGTAAGTACACCAACGTTTAGAGGAAGAGGGTGGGGTACAATAGATCTATAAAGGTCGCAGTACAAGTCGTCACAACCAATCTACATCTACAATGCTATATTTTACTGACACAGTTAAAGACAGTTACTTTGTCATTAATGTTTTTTTTTTCATATTCTCAAAAATATTTGCTTTAAGTAAATCTTTTTATTAATATATCGATTTTTTACCGTTATTGTACCGATTTTTTTATTGTATCTTTTGTAACTAGTGTGGTAAGTTGCTATTTTGGCGCGAGAGCGAAATTGGGCGCACGACCAAAGTGAGCACGTGAGAATGTGCGCACATTCGTTCGAGAGGGCTATTGACAATACCGCCCGTGTTACAAAGAATCTTTTTTATTACCCATAAGTTTGGGATTATATTGTAATGAAAAAAATTTCTGATGCTTTCACGTCACCTTTTTAATATTGAGGTCTTCATTGTGTTTATTTTATTTATTTATTTGTTTTTTTTAATCTAACCTAGCGATTTTGAATATTTGCGTGCATTTCTCAGGTTATGTGGAAATAGAACGAAAAGTGTATGAGTAATAAAAAAATTATTTCGCTTACTTTTCATTTAACTAACGCATTTAATGAGCGTTTAAGTTAATATTATGATTTAACGATTTCTTTATAATGCATTGGATGTATGCGATTTATAATTGCACTTAATGCACTTTATAGTTGCGTTAAATTAATGTCTTTTAGTTTTGTCAAAATTTAGAAAACAGTCAACTAAAAGAGTAAGAACACTGCATTCTGTTGTATATATAATTATAATTAAATATATTCACATTTTTACCAAAGACAAAAGCTAAATTGGAACCCCATCAAGTTACAGTGAATGCATGCAAGTGTAGTTGTTTCCGAAATGCTGCCTCAAAAGCCCAAACAAATCATGGAAATGTAAGGACAAAAATTAAGGACAAGACAATCAGGAAAAAGTAGGTCGAAATCGTCACGTACGAGTTTGGTTTCCAAACTGTCGCCTAAGGAAAAAGACGAATTTGGGCCAGATTAGATTGGCGTCGTCACATCAGAGTTCGATTTCTAAACTGCTGGCTAAAGAGTAACCCGTACTTGTACCAGACTAGCTTGCAGTGATAACATGCTAGTTTAGCTTTCTAATGTGACAGACGTGCGTTATAAATGTTATGAGGGCCTTCTGCAGTTGCTTCATTTAGGCCAAATACGAAATTCGGAATGTTTCATTCGATCCTCATAAAAACCGAACTAAAAGTCCTAGTCGAGACGGCTGTAATGATCTAATACTAAGCTTCAATTACAATATGTCAACACAGACTTATAATTCCAAACCGTTTAAAAAGGACACTCTTCTATGGTTACATCAATCAAAATAATTTAGTCTGTCTAGTCTTGCGTATTTAGTTTTATATATATAGTTTTTTATTCTATATCGCCATAATTTTTTCAGTCCAGTTTGTTCTCTGGAACCTGTACATTTTTTTAAATCGCTTCTATTAATATAATTTGTCTAAACTTCAGCCTTGTACATTAATTAAAAACTACCTAAACGTATTTCTATAATGACTTAATCATTTGTCGTGTTCTGGGTGATGGATGAAAAACGAATCGAGAATACATTTTTAATACCACAAGCAGCATTTTTTCTTCGAGACCATGCGAACAAAAAATTGACACCAGCCACGACGCTGATGATAATTAATGGATATTAAGATTTAGTTGGTAACTGATTAATTGTTCGACTGACACATCCTACATTCATTAGAGGACTTAATACAGGGAAGCTTTTCAGCGGTAATAAATTGATATTTTCTTTGTTGCATTGGATGTGTATGTGCCGTTCGCATTTCCGCCTAAGCTCGAAATTAAAGGGCATTAACAAGCCCAGAAAGCTAATCATATCTCTCGTCGGGTGGAAGTAACCTCACAGCAAATTTTAATGAAATTTATATTTCGTAATACACATAAAGGGGGAGAAACTGCTTCATAACAAATTTCATATTAGAAGTTTAATAAATAATTTACCTTTATATAGAACTAATGTATAAAAATATTCTCTGCAATAACTTTTAAGATAATTCAGGGATAGACAAGGATAAGGTTAGAGAAATAAGACGGAAAAGTTTAAAATAAACAGACAAAACAAGCAGAACAAGAGAGGCAATACTAGAAACATTATAAATAAGACTAGAGACAGTACCAAAAAGACAAGACTAGACAAACAACAATCAATATACGACATTCAACAATTCATAAATTATACAAAACTTTGCTCAAAGTATTACTAAATTTAAAAATTACTAATAATATTACTGTGGAGTCTCCAAAAAGTTTCCTCCCCGGCGGGGAATCGAACCCCGGTCTCCCGCGTGACAGGCGGGGATACTGACCACTATACTACCGAGGACTTGTACAACCATTCTATTTTCTCTGGTTACCTACTGCGCAAAGTACTTTGCGCATAGAATTTGTTTTAAGCAGGTTCGAGCGTAACTGATGAGTCAAAATAGTGCTTCAATTTTCAATTATCCTAATAGTTGTTAAAATTCATTATTTTTATTTATAATTACACAACAAATTTAAAAATTGTTAATTAATATTTATTTAAAAAAATAAAGTTATTAAATGACTTCGTTATTTTTGACTTATAAGGTGTAATAAAAAGATCGGGCAACAGCGCTATATTGTGTCTAGAAAGTTTATAGTACGAGAGAGAAAAGAATAGTAATTGAAAGGAGTCGAGTGTATTTATTCTCTCTATATAACTATGTTTCCATCTTTTTCTTTTCTCTCAGCTGTTCTCGTGACGTTGCCAAGCCATCCGTCATGTGAATTACTGTCGATAAACAAGATTCAAAATAAAAAGTTTAACTTAATTATTTATTAGTTTATTAGTTTAATTATTTAGTGAAATGATTATTTAATATAATGATGTTCCCGATGTAATTATTTAAATAATTAAGTTAATTATTTAAATAATTACATCGGGAACATCACATTGCTTTAATGTTATCGTGTTTTAATATTATCTAAGTTTATTATATATATTTTTTTATTCCTTACAGTTGGGAAATTAATATCGAAAAAAATAAATAAAGACGAGACTGAAGCTTGTCGACGAAAGCCTGTGTATAAGAATCGAAAAAACATCTTATAAACTAAACATCTGACATCGGATAAACTAAACGGTGGATCACTTTCAAATTTTGAGAGGACATAAATAAAGTATTTATCTGCACGTATAAAAAGTTTCAATGCTTAAACTTAAAAAAATATTTAACATGGGATTCGCTCGAATCTCCTTAAATAGAATTTATTAAATAATAGAGTTATACACTATCGATTAAATAAATTGTTGATTGTCTCCATTACTTGATTTGTACCATATTAATATTTAATAAATATTTATGTAAAAAATTTATTTGCTCTACTTTGTTAAAGCTCCTTACTTCACCAATATTCGTTCAAACTAATTCACCATTTATTTTTGAATGAACTAATATTCCAAAATATAAGCTGCAGAGGCAAACTGAGTCTTCGTTGGTTTTCATTTCGTATTGCTGATAAACAATGCTGATAAAAATATAAGAGGTTTGTATAACGTTTACTATTGGTTTGTTTGTCAGCATGTTTTCCTACCCTTGAATCTTACAACTCTTATCGTTACTAATTATTCCTTATTGCACATTAATTATTGCTCTTAGATAGAGAAGATTTTTATAAATATAAAAAGTATAAATATATAATGACGAAAATAAAACTTACTTTTATAAACAAAATACATGGTGGTGATTCTGATATAAAAATAAAGATCATTATATCGAGGACTAGACATTTTGGTAAAGCATTTTTCATTAAACAATTCTGTTTTAATATTTTGTTTGAATACTCAATTTGGTACCAATAATATTGTTAAGATCCAACAATGTTATTTTTATTTTCGTCTTAAAACTATTTTCTTGTTTAGTGTATAACTAAAGATAG
Source organism: Phosphuga atrata (assembly GCA_944588485.1). Lineage (NCBI taxonomy): Eukaryota > Metazoa > Arthropoda > Insecta > Coleoptera > Silphidae > Phosphuga > Phosphuga atrata. Next base: position 42,403,566 of record OX155895.1, read on the forward strand.
AGTTAAATAATAAATGCATGTTTATCGAGGCGTGCAAGTTTTATTTGCCCAAATATATAATTTCCAGTGCCGATCAAAGCGATTGGCAACCCTGAATTAACCGCCTTAGGTTTGATCACGCGAACGTTTGTCCAAAGACAATAGTGAATTAGCACAATGCTTAAAATTCTATAACACTAAGAAGAGGACGCTTAAGACAAAATAAGTCAATTACAAATCTGTCCAAATATGTTGAGACAAATAGCCTTGATTCTATAGAAAATAGAATTAAGAGAACCAATAAGTATTTTGATGATATTTTTTGATAAGTATTTTGATAAACAGGCGTTGGAGCAATTAGAAGATTTAGACCAAGACAACGATTACAAGGATACCCATTCTGAGATTGAAATGAGATTCGACACAATAACATCAAGTGCACGCAGAATTAATGAAAGGAATTCAACAAAACACAATACGGCTCCACTATGTTCATTTTTTCAACCACAGTCTAATATACAAGTAATTCTCCAATTGACCTTCTAACATTCTCTGGAAATAGAAAAGATTGGCCTTCATTCTATAATACATTCAAGATACTAATACATGAGGCAAACACTCTTAATGCCATCCAAAAGTTTCATTATTTGAAGGCATCTCTAAGACCAGGCAGTGCAATCAATTTAATTGATACTTTAAAAATATCACCGGAAAATTATGAAATAGCATGGGAAACGCTAAAGGAACGTTATGACAATAATGGAGAGTTAATTCGTGAATATTTCACGGAATTGACTAAAATACCAACTGCTAGGTGGGCAGCATTTTTACCTTTAAGAAATATTTACGATAGTGCCTCTAAATTAGTAAGATCCATCAGAACTACTGGACGAACGGATGGCGAGTTATTCGAAGACATGTTGATTTATCTAATTTCTTCAAAACTTCATACACAAACAAGATATAAGTGGAACGAATTTAGAGAGGAGACACGAGCCCCAGCTTGGGATAATTTTAGACAGTTTCTGTCTAAACAATGCAACATTCTAGAAAGGAATCCTGAGAGTCATACGGGGGTCAAAGGAGGGAACTCTAGACTAAATTACCAAGGCGCACCCCATAAAAGACCAACCCATCTAGCACGGCCCACACGTTCGTTTCAGCATCAGACGCTCAGAAGAGAAATACTAATAGCAACAAGCAGTGTAACTTTTGTCCAGAACATCACTTTGTCAACAGCTGCACGACGTTCAGGTTCATGCCCCTTCAAGAACGTCTAGACATGGTCAATAAGAAGGGGTTATGTATGAATTGTGTACAAACTGGACACTGTGTGGATGAGTGTAACTCAAATTTCAACTGTCTCTTGTGCACAGGACGACATCACACATTACTTCATTTGGACGATATCACAAAGAAAGAAAAAATCTCTAATAAATCCGAGTCCCGAAGATTGAGAGAGAGAGAAGGCCGACCTCAGCGTGCTAGTCATACAACTCTCTGAACACCTCGAAGAAGCCGAAGGTGGTGCTGAAAGTCAGCTCGAAATTATCAAGAAACGTGATATTGAACTTTTCAAGCTCCGATAGCTCTTGGAAGATGTCCATATCGAGCCCGAAGAAACCGCCTCCCTACTCAAGAGGAAACTTCAGGAAGCCGAAGCCGGTCGCAAAGCTGAGGAACAACATCTGTCTTCCGAATTGAACAGTTTAAGCCATGAAGCCGAGAAGCGTCTCCATGAGAAGGACGAAGAAATCGAAGCAATCCGTAAGGCTACCAGCATTGAGATTGAGCGGTTGAACACCCGCATGGTTGAGGGCGAGACCAAGTTGAAGACTGAGGTGACCTGTATCAAGAAGAAGTTGCAGATCCAAATCACCGCATTGGAAATGTCCCTCGACTCCGCCAACAAGATCAACATCGACCTCCAGAACACCATCAAGAAACAATCCTTCCAATTGACCGAAATCACCGCCCACTACGACGAAGTCAAGCGCCAGTTGGAAGTCACCTTGGACCAATTGAGCGTGTCCCAAGGACGCGTCCAAGCTCTCACCGTAGAATTTGATGAAATTAGGGGCAATTATGAAGCTGTCCTCCGTGGCAAGGAGGCCGCGGAATTGCAATTCAAAGAATCCCTTTCTCGCATCAACGAGCTCACCTTCATCAACGTCAACCTCGCTTCTTCCAAGAGCAAGATCAAACAAGAACTCTCCACCATCGCCGCCGATTACGACGAAATCACCAAAGAACTCCGCATTTCCGACGAACGTTACCAACGCGTCCAAGCTGAAATCAAACATGCTGTTGAGATCCTGCACGAGGAACAAGAACACGTCGTGAAGATCGAAGCCATCAAGAAGTCGCAGAACGTGTCGGTCCGTCTCGAGAAGTTCGAGGCCAACGCCATCGTCGGCGGCAAGCGCATCATCAGCAAACTAGAGGCGCGCATCCGCGACATGGAATACGAACTGGCCGAGGAGAAGAGGCGCCACGCCGAGACCATCAAGATCTTGCGCAAAGGGGAGCTACACCAAAAATCCCTTCCAATGGCAAAGTTCAGGAATGGTGGAAATTCATTCTGTAGCTCTGTTATAGCTACAATCGAAAGTCGAGACTTTCAAGACGGGGAGTATGTAAAGATTCAACAATGTTATTTTTATTTTTGTCTTAAAACTATTTTCTTGTTTGATGTATTTCTAAAAGTAGGTAAATAATAATTACATCAATATTATCTTAAACCGGCCAGTAGATTCCCAGCATCTGGTCGGTAGGGTAGTAGGTATTTGTTGAATGTGTTTCGAGCTGTTTATGACCTCTACGCATCTGAAAGACCATTTGTAATCACCAATACTTTGTAAATACGCTTCGGCGGATGTTTACGATCGCTAATGGTTTTTGGATGCTTGGTGGTCGCAAACAATTGAAAATACAATGCAATGTTTATGTTTAAGGTTCCTTAGAATAAGTATTTAAATTTTGGGTAGTTTTAAGATTAGCCCTAGAAATTATCACGTGCACTTCGGGTTGGAATTCTTTTTGGTTCAGTGGGGGCAGGCAAATGGGAGGTGGGATTTAGTTTTCCTGTTTGTAACAATATCTAATCACACTGAGTTCAGTTGTAACCCTCTTGCCAAAGACACACCAAGAAAATTCCAAACTCCGGCAGTGCACATCGTCATAAGTGCTAAAAATAGAGTTAAATAATAAATATATGTTTATCGAAGCGTGCAAGTTTTATTTGCCCAAACATATAATTTACAGTGCCGATCAAATCTATTAGCAACCCTGAATTAACCGCCTTAGATTTGATCACGCGAACGTTTGTCCAAAGACAAACAACCACAGCGACTCAACAAATATACAAGGTGTTAGCTAAAGATGCGGCAAAAATACAAGGGGTTAATCCTTGGCCTATTCTAAGAAAATTTTGTATTATAATGATTTTTGAAAAACCTCTTTCTTTCGAAGATACAGAGTGAACAAAATTTAACACAACCATTTAAGATATTTGTTGAAATCGTTAATGTAAATAAAAGTATAGCGTACGCAAATGTGTTTATCAAGTACCAAAATTGTTGACGATAACTTGGAACGGCTGTTTTATCCACTAACGTAAAAGTAGATTCCATTTGAATACGTCTCGTCAGTGATCATCACCTGTATGGTCGCAGTTGTTTACATTGAGTGACGTTTCAGTGATCGAAGTGTCTTTAATAGTGAATGTATGCGACCGCCGAGATGACTGACACGCATTTCATGTATGGACTTGCTGATGGCAATCCATTACTAACTAAACGATAGTATATTGAACGGTCTCCTAGCCGTAAAATCCCCAACCGAAAAATCTTCAAAAACATTCATCGACCTCTTCGTGAAACAGGCACATTGAAAGGAATTGGAGGGCCAGGAAGAATAATGACAGTACGAACGGTACAACTGGAATAGATTGTGCTGGATACGATAGAGGAAGATCTAACTTCTACGCGACAAATTGCCAATACTTTGAAGGTAAGTCATTGGACAGTTTGGAAAATTCTTATGGTTAATTTGTTGTAACCATACTACATTGAACGTGTTCAGGCTCTACTACCTGTTGATTATCGTCAACGTATTGCGTTATATCAATGGATTTTGCAAACATTAGTTCTAATCCCTCAATTCCTGGCACAGATTCTTTTCACCGATGAAGCCAGTTTCTCAAGATATGCAATTTTCATAACAACCATGTGTGAGCAGATCTGCATAAGTTATATAAATATGAATTTCTACATCAGTTCTTCTTGAATGTTAGGGTTAGAATTGTGGGTGCCTATCTAATTGGACCTGTATTTCTACCAACAAGACTTACTGGCGAGTTGTATCGCAACTTTTTGGAAGAAACACTGTCCGAGTTTCTGCAGGATGTACCAAGATTTGCAATGTGGTTTATGCACGATGATGCACAAACACATTTTAGTTTGGTCGCTCGTGATTTTTAAACAGCAACATACTGAGATCGCTGGATTGGTCGAGGTGGGCCACACGCAAGGCCTACTCGATCCCCATACTTAAATCCCCAGAATAATTTTTTATGGGGCAATCTGAAGTCATTGGTTTACGCTACTCCAGTGGGGAATTTGGATGAATTGCAGAATCGGATAATTGCTGACTGCAACTCAATTAGAAACAACCCTAGTATATTTGAAAGAGTTCGGCAGCAAATCACGAGAAGATTGAATGTTTGTATCAAGGATCGAAGAAGTCATTTCGAATATTTGTTGTAGCTAGAGCAACTTTACATGTACTTTTTGATAACAAAATGTTCTTAATATCGCAAATTTTATTCACCCTATATCTTCGAAACTAAGTTTTACAGAAATCATCTTATCTTAGACAATATATTCTTGGAATCGGCCAAGGAACAACCCCTTGAATTTTTGCCGCATGTTTACCTAACGAACCTACCTGCTCCCTCGAAGTATCTACAACTTGACGAAGCCATTATGCCGGGTGGGGGAACTTGCGTGTCGTAATGATCCTGACAGCTATGCTGACGTTGGCGTATACTACCAGAAGGATCAACCAAGTCAGACAGGTAAAGGGAGAAGGACCAGACTAAGATAGATAACGGTTCTCCAAGGATGGGGGTTGAGTCGGGACGCCAGCAACCTTACACCCAAAAAACTACATTATCGCCAAAATACCTAGTGAAATTAAGCCTCGGATATTGGATAAATATCCGAAGAAGGAAACAGCAACGAAAATGGACTTTGAATTTTGGAACATGGAACATACGAGGAATCCGAAACAAACAGCCCTCCTACCGGAAACCAAGAAAACGGGAAACGGAAGTGAAAAAAAATATTAAGAATTTAGACATCTATAATGCAGAGTCGACAAAAGCTGCAGGGCTAAAGCCGAGGCTAGCCGGGGTATTATGATACACAAAAGATTACAAAGATACATAAAATCATGGGAACCGGTTGACGAACGCGGCGACGATTATTAAAATGACCATACAAATTAGAAGAAGGCACAGAATAGTGATTGGATTATATGCATCGAACGAGGATGCCAAGGCCCAAGAGAAAGATAAATTCGAAACAGAACGTACGAAATGTAATCAAAGAAATTCGAAATCATCATGAAATTATTATAGCGAGGGATCTTAATAGTAGAATAGGCAGACAACTAAATAGCCAAATAGTTGGAAGGCACGGGGAGAGGTGGTCAATGATAATGGTGAAAGACTGAAAAACCTTTGTGACCAACATAATATAAAGATTACGAACAACTTTTTCGCACATAAGGACATCCACAAGTATACTTGGTACCAACACACGAGAGGTTGCAAGTGAATTCTAGACTATGTGATTGTCGAACAGGGCGCAAAATGTTAGGTCTAGGATGTACGGGCCATGTGAGGCACATTGCAGAAGCGATCACTGCCTAATAAAGGCGAAAACACTACAAGAATGTCACGAGGAACTACGAGAAGATGTAAAAACATTTTACATCGAAAGTATTAAACACAACAGTACAAAGTTTCTATACCAAAGACGATTAGAACAGAAATTGTTGCAAAGTAGTACAGAAACCGAATATGAACATATTACACAATGTATAAAGGAAGCTGCGATGGAATCTCTAGGGATGATGGATCTGAAGAGCAAACCATATTGGTAGGATAGAGGAATAGAAGAACGAATAACAGAAAAGAAACAAATATATCAAAAGCTTATCCAGACGGGAGACCCTGAGATCAAAGGCAGATACAAGCAACTAAATAGGAAAGTAAAGAAGAAGTCATTAACAAGATAATCAGCTCGTTGCTCAAAACGTGCGAATAAGTCGACCAAAATATAGGCGGTACTAAGAGTTCAGAGGCTTGAGAACTGGATTTACAATTAATAACATCTCCAAGGAAGGGTACATGGTGGGTTCATCATTTTACAAAATTGTTAACGGAAACAAGGCCACAGCATGTCGAGGAAAATGAAAGGAAGCAATCAAGCGACTAAAGTTAGAAGATGCCCAGTACCTGGAGATATACACCCGGAATTGGTACGATTTGGCGCAGAAAAACTGAAGGTTATGTTTAAGAATTTATTTGAACGGTGTCTGAATGGTGCAGATATTCCAAAAGCCTGGCGAACGTCTTATACCACAGCCACACATAAAAGGGGATCCCGAAATGACGAGCATATTTTACGGGAAATCGCTGTCATTCCTACAATAGGCAGAATATACTCTTGTATAGTGAAGACCCTAACAGAAGACCATACTAAAGATAAACAACCTGAAGAAAAGCTGGATTTCGAGCGGGTCAACAATCGACACCCTTAAGATAGCCTTAGAGAAGCGTAAGCAAAGAGGCAGAAAACACATACCTATAGCCTTTATTGATCTAGAAAAGGCTTACGATAGCGTCCCGATATCACAACTATGGGAACGAATGGAGGAACTAGAGTTCAGACCGACTCTACTACAGGCCAGTAAAAACTACTATAGGGACAATTTTGCCAGAGTGAAGCTAGGAACAGGCCTGACAGAGACTTTTAAGATCTCCTAGGGGCTCAGGCAGGGGTGCTGTCTATACTTTGCCGGCGATCAGGTTGTGATAGCAGAGAATGAAGACGATTTGGGGTATATGGTCAGAAAACTGAAAGAAGTATACTAAAAAGCTGGTCTATTGATGAACATGAGTAAATGCGAATACCAGGCAATAGGCACACACAACCAGAATAATCTTCTCTTGGAACACGAATTCATAAAAGGACCAGAAAAATCAAAATTCGTAGGGGTTGTATTTAACAAAGAGGACAATAGCAGGGATGAGATATTAGGAGGGAATAATAAAGGTAGAAAAATCATAGGAGCCCTAAATTCAATCCTCTGGGAAAAGAATATAAGTAGAACAACAAAAAAAAGCGACTATATGAAAGTATTGTTCAAAGCGTGAAAACGTATGGAGCAGAAGTATGGGATATAACAGAAACACGGAAGAGAAAACTACCTGAAACCGAAAATCATTTTTTAAGAAGAAGCTGTGGAGTGTTACGGAGAGAGTGAGAAACGAGGAGATCCGAAATAGAATGGGCATGGAAAAGAATATTTCAGACGATGTTGAGAACAACTTGGTGCGGTCACACGAAAAGAATGGATGAGAATCGATGGCCTAGGAAAGTGTTGGAATGGATACCGCCGGAGAGGAAAAAGAGAGGAAGACCTAGAAGAAGCTGGAGGGATGGAATAGATGAAGCGATGGAAACAAGAAACCTAACCGAGGATCAACTTCTTCATAGGAGAATATGGAAACTAAGGACGTAGAGGCGGCGACAGCCATAGAAATCCGGGTTAAACAAAAAAATGTTTTTTTTAGTGTGGGGGTCGGGTGGGGGTTTGTTGTGGGGGGTTTTGTGTGGGCCTGTAAAGCCTTTCTGCACTGCGACCAGCTGGATCAATTGTGCTTGACCCTACTACAATTACTCTCCCAGGAATTTAACTTCGTGAACGAAGTCTATGATATTCCTGAGAGACTTGCTACTCAGCTCCAAGGTGGTCAATATTGCGACCCCGAAGTGGACAAGCCTTATGTGTGCTAGCGCTACACATGTGCACATTATGTGTTCAGCGGTTTCTTCATCTGATTCATATAATCTACAGGCAACTTCCTCTGCCTTTCCAATTTTGTGTAGGTGATATCTCACCGGACAATATCCTGTGAGAATGCCTACCAAAGTTCTGATTTCTCTCCTAGAGAAGCTTGGCATCTGCTGCGTTATTGCGGCTGAATAGTTTATGAGCATTTTAGCTTGCCTCTCTCCTGGCGTGTTCTTCCAGTGGGTTTGCTTTTGCTCTTCTTCCCATTTCTTAGCCCCCTGCCTTAAATGGACCTTTGTAAGCAAAATGTTTAAAAAAATGTTTATATGCTTTGTAAAAAAAATGTTTAACTAACACCATATATGTTATACACATCGTGCAAATGGCATAATGTATGATGAAACTATCGTATATTTTTTGTCGTTTAATATACAAATTTTTTCGTGGCACTATATGTTATCCAACTTAGTTTTTTTTAAATATTTCTAATTCAAGTTAAAGCAAGAATAAAACTAACTGAAAAGCACAAAACTTTTATTATAACTTTAAATTAATATTAATTTTCTTACATTTTCATATAATTAATTTTCGAATAAATGTTTTCAGTTAACACGTTCAGGCTCAGTTAACATCTTGCTCATTTAAACTTTAATTAAGACACCCGTCCCAACTTTGCAAATCGTTTCAAAACTTTAATTTCTCTACTGATTGGTGTCGGATTTAATATTATAACTTAAAAGTTTTAATAATCATTATAATTATTATACAGAATAATGTTTAATATTTGTCGGTATCATTTGAAGCAAACATTGCAAAAAAACTTCAAAATTTATAGCTTAAAAATAAATGTCACATTTCCCTATTCCATCTATATATTCTATCAAATGTCCTTATCATCAACTTAAGTTGGACCTTTTTAATTTTCATGATAAAAACTTGATATAATTCTCACTTTCAACTTGATAAAATTTTCAACTTGATAAAAACGTGATATAAACTTACAGCAAGATAATGTGTTTATAAGTAGTATCATTGCCATAGGTATATATTATTTAACAATTTCTTCTCCTTGAGAATAATAACTGTAATAAAACAAGTAAATCGAATATTCATTTTATATACATGTTTCACTATAAATAGATAGTTTACCGCAAGTAGGCAAAGCGAATAAAAATATGCATTCATACCGTCATGCGTCAATACAAATAATGAGACGAACGGCAATTTATTGCACGTGCTCCACTTTCATCCCATTTGCATCGAAATAAATAAGATAATCAAAGAAGAAATATACAAACCGCTGATCATACATTATAATACAGACAACACCAAAGCTACATACAATATAATCCGAGAAAAAAAAAGTTTCTACTTAATAAAATATTCATACATTCCTACTCCATTCCAATCGATGGATATCCAGTTAAGATTGCGTTTACTATTTTTTTTGTGTCAAGTGCTAAAATTGAAAGCGAACAAAGTATTCCGTTTTTCCGATTGGAATAATTATTTAAATTGCATGAACGTGTACAAGAAATAACACTTTCAATGTTTCAATGCGAACACCGACGGAGCACTTAATCCACGTACACGTGATCTAGAGCGAAGGAAGTAAATCTTACAGTAATTTCAGTATTTCAATCAAAAAAACAATTTCAACTAAATTAATTGTCTTATTAGTTCAGATTAGCGACATTGGACACTCAAGACTAGATAGTTAAGACTAGAGAGAATAGACAGTTGATTATAGACAAATATTAGGTTTCAGACCATAGTAATATATAGATAATAGTAGACAGGCAACAGAAGACAATATTGAATAAATTATACTGTTGTATTATAGTGTTATATTGAAAATACCTGTATTGTAAATAATGTTTTTGGTTGAAATTGAATTACAATTACTTTCATATATAAGGCACAATAGATTAACAAGAGACTGGAATCATAATGAGACGTTTTAGAATGTAGGTTACCTTATATATATATATATATTACATATATATATATATATATATATATATATATATATATATATATATATATATATATATATATATAGGAGATATATGCATCCGTGCGGCTTAACCGTTAGACGCATACTGAGAGCTCGTTCGTGGGGTGCGACTATTTATAGCTGTCTGGCTTCGGGTCATGCGCGTTGTGTGCGGTGCTTCGGTTCCGTTGTTTGTTTGTCTTGAATGTCGTATATGTGTCTTGGGTGTCTGGGATTACATTTTGAGGTTAGATATGATCGGTCGCCATGCTGGGGGAGCCTCAAAGAGTCGTCTCTTGTGTTCATGCAGTAGTCTCGTTTTTCTATCTCTATGGCTTCTCTCTATACTCTTGACATTTCGTGGCTAATCTGTACAAGAGTCCTTGAATTTCTAAAGTCTATCCAGTGACCGGTGTTGGTGTGATGGACAAGAGCGGATGAAGCTTTGTCTTTGTGTCTGACTGAAACTACATGTTCTTGAATCGTAGCCGATATTTTTCTATTGGTACGTCCGGTGTAGGTTCGTTCACATGTTCCGCAAGGTATTTCGTAAATTCCATGGGATTCTAACGGTATGGTGTCTTTAACGCTGCGTAGCATGGAGGATATTTTCTGGTTAGGTTCGAAATTGGTGTCGATGTTGTGTCTTTTTAGGATTCTGGCGATTTTGTCAGTTGATCCATGCACATATGGTAGGTATGCTGTGCTAACGCGTTTCTGGCGTTCTTCAGTTTTTTGCTTCAGTTTTTTGCTTTTTTGCCTGGTGTAGATCTCTGTACGACGGAAAGCTCTGGATATTAAGCTGTTTGGATATCCATTTGAAGAAAGAGCTTCTCGTTAGTTCCTCAATTCTTTTGGTAAGTTAAGCTGGTCGGCTAGTCTTTTGGATCGGGTGGTAAGCGTATTGACTACAGATGCTAGTTGTTTGAGGTGATGGTGCGAAGAAACGCTCAGATATCTGTCTGTATGCGTTGGTTTCTGGTACACAATGTGACTTAAGGTGCCGTCTGGTTTCTTCTGTACTAAAACATACAAGAAAGGAAGTCGTTGATGCTTTTCTATCTCCATTGTAATTTTGATTTGGTCGTGTTGGGAGTTAAGATGGGTAAAGAATTTGTCCAGCTCTGGTCTGCCGTGGGGCCAGATTACAAATGTGTCATCAGCAAATCTTAACCAGAGTGTAGGTTTAAGTGTGGCGGATGAGATTGCCTTTTTCTCAAATTCTGTAAGAAATATGTTAGCTATTACTGGGGATAGAGGTGAATCCATTGGTGCTCCTAGGACTTGTTTGTATATTTGACCATCGTACGTACATACTTTACGTACGATGGTCAAATATACATGTATTCTTAATTATTCTGAATACAATGTATTCTTTAAACAATGTTCTACCAGATCTGATACATACTTTTCTGGTTTTAATTTCGACCTTATGATGTTTAAGGCTTCGGGGACCGGTACTTTTGTGAATAAAGATACAATGTCAAAGCTCACAAGGAGGTGGCCGGGCTGGAGTTGGTGATTTTTCAGTATGTCTATGAAGTGTTCAGCATTACGGACATAGGAATCACAATCTTCGGCGTATGGTTGTAAGCATTTTGTTAAATGTCTCGCAAGAAGTGGACCGGTGAACCAACGGAGCTTACTATTGGTCGAAGTGGGGCTCCATCTTTGTGGATCTTTGGTAAACCATATATCTTGGGACACCGTGATGATTTCTCCCTTGGTATAAAATAATTCATTGTTTCCTCGTCAATGCTGGAGCTTATGATCTTTTGTCTGGTAGTTTTATCAAGATAGATTGTGGGGTCCGTTGTACTGGGTAGATAAGCTGGAGAATCTAAAATTGTGGTCATTTTTCGTTTATAGTCAGCTCTGTTCATCATTACAGAGCAATTTCCCTTATCAGCTGGTAGGACCACAATGCTGTTGTTTTCTCTTATTGCCTTGAAGGCTTTGAATTCATCGTATGAGATGTTTCTTGTTGGTGGTTCTGCAGATCTTAAAATGTGGCATGTTTCCTGCCTTATTTTCTCGGCTAATGTGACAGGGAGTTGTGAAATAGCAGTCTCGATACCAGTGATTATGTCTGCTTTGGGAAGACGAGTTGGTGCGATTGCAAAGTTAAAACACTTGGCCAGTACGGTTTTGGTAGGTTCGTCTAGGGGCTGGTCTGAAAGATTGTAAACCACTTTGTCGATGTTGAGTGGTTTTGGTGCAGGTTTTTGTCTCCGTCTGAGAAGGTTGTATTTTTCTTTCAGTCTATTGGTGATTAATAATCTATTCTGTTCGGCTCTGTTGTTAGATATTAAGTCTATCTATTGCCAGAGGAGAGGGTCTAGTGTAGTAGTTAGAGTTATGTGGGTTGTCAGGATATTTTGAGTGATGCTGTCAAGTTTCTGTCGTTTGGTTTGGATTTCGTCCCGAAGCAACGCTTGGCTTGCGTTGTGTAGTATTTTGTTTGACCTGGCTGTCGGATTTTGGTGTGACAACCTCATATCAGTCGGATGTTATGTCTGTATCTCTACAGCGACATAAAAATGCTAAATCACGTAATAATGTGTACGGGTGAGGTGGTAAATTTCCTCCCCGTGGAGGTTTATATTGTTGTATTTGAGGTTTTTTGAGAACCGGATTCTCGGATTCTCAAAACCAACCCTCAACATCAACGCGGAATCCCCGAGAAAACAAACCAACACATGTTGGATTGAAACCGCCTATTTTAGGCGGCATTATATTTAACTACGATTGAAGAATCTGAGTTACTTGCCGTTTTGACGTTTCAAGAAATAACTAAGTGCAATCATTTAATAGTATAAAACTACTTGTCTTAATTATCAGACTTATTAAAAAATATATAAATAAACAAATATATGTGTGGCTATTTCATGAACTGTTTTACACAATCTGACGGATTACACTATATAACTACGACATATATATATATATATATATATATATATATATATATATATATATATATATGTATATATATATATATTTATATATGTATATATATTTATATATATATATATATATATATATATATATATATATATATATATATATATATATATATATAGCCAAAGTTTTCTACTTTTCGACAGACATGTTTTTCCAAAGGTTTTTAGAAATGTTATTGACCTAACCAGGGTTTTAGTTGATGGTCCATCGAATAATATACCCCGCAACCAGGTATGTTTCAGGATTAAATTCCTGTACACCGCCTCCAGTCGCGGAATCAGAGGCAGTGGAATCATGGTTGATGAGACATGAGATCAATTGACGAGACATGGGGAGAGTCCATGTGGGCTAATAAATTAGGCGACAAAGGCAAGCGTCTGCATATGACATACTTTGATCGTTTCACGTGGGGCAAGGATGAACTGAAAAAAGATTGGTACATGAACTGACCTCAGGTTGAAGAAGAAGGCGACCAAGGATGGTGTATTCACTGGAAAGGTTAAGTTTTAAAATTGTAAATGTATCTTTATTACTTGTGAATCAAGTTGAAAATAATAATAAGTTTAAATACAATCCAGTGGTTGCTTTCAAAGGTATTATTACATTAGTTAGGTACATTTCTATATTTCGACGTCGTTTGAAACAATCTACCTAGTTTTATTGTTTTAAGCAAATAATTAAAAAAAAATGTTCTAGGTATGAGGAAGATATAGCATTTGTCTGTAGAGAGAGGAACTCAATCAAACAGATAAATCTCACAGATAACCTGGCAACTATGAATGCTGACTTTAAAAAAATGGAAACTACATCCGAACACAAATAAAACTGAAGTATGTACCTTCCACCTCAAAAATGGGCAGGCAAATACAGAGCTTCAAAGAGCATTCAATGGTGTGAGACTTCGCCATTACAAATTTCTGACACCTGGGTGTTATTCCAGGGGTGTCATCCATTTAGAGAACACTGCTGCTAAGATCATAACGCGTAACAATAAAATCCAAAAGGTATGCGGCCCAAACTGGGGTGCCTCAGCAGATATCCTTTTCACTTCCTATCAATTGTCTTCTCTATAGAGAAATACTGTTCTTCTGTTTGGATGAAAAGCTGCCACAACAATCTGGTTGAAACTCTTTCAATTGAGTGCGAGAATGATAAAAAGAGCAATCAAGCTAACACCTATCTACTGGCTCACAGTATTAAGCAATATTTTCTCCCCTTAGATTTGAAGAACAGAGGATTTGCTAAGAGAGCATCACAAAAATCTTTAATTTTTTAAAGTTTTCTTTAATTTGTATTATTATTTTGTAATTCTGTCATTTCGCGTCACTTTTTTTAATATTGCAGTCTTGATTGTGTTCATTTTATTTTTATTTGTTTGTTTATTTCAATGTAACCTAGCGATACTGAATCTTTGCGCACGATAAACACAACGAGACGTGATATTTCTCGTATTAAATAATATGTTAAATAGTATGTTAGGAAGTACTTTTCGCGCATTATTAAAAAAAATAAATAAATATTGTTTCAAACAATATAATAGCAGTTTATGATGCGCTATGATATTAGTATGTGAAGAATGACTTTTGTTTATGCTTTTTGTTTATGTTTATGCTACGAAATTTAAAGTAAGAGCCGAAAGTGAGTGGTTTAATCGCAATGAGTGCACAAAAGTCTTTCACACACGTGTGTCATACATTATTTTATTTACGAAGCATGTAAATATATTATACTGTTGATTTTACTAAAAAATAATTCATTCTTACCCATAATATTGTAAAAATTGTAATTTTGACAGACAACATTCTTGACATCACTGACACAATAAGGCTAGAAAGTTCAGCGCCTCCGTGGAAAAAATTGCTAACTGTAAAAACAGTGACGGGAACACAATTTGGTCGTTGTCGATGTAATCTAGGTTAACCTAGATTTATTCTAGATTTGGTTATGGTTAGGTTAAATTATATTAGAGCCAGATAAATCCAAACTGAGAGGCCGAGACTTCTTGATCAAAAATATGAAAAATTAATTCGATTATAGGATACGTCGTTCGATTTTTAGGATACATAGAAAATATATTTTCACTATCTCCATGTTTTTTTGTTTAGTGATGGAAGTTGTTCCCATAGTAACAACAAACAGAGATCGTTTAGTAAGGAAACTCCATTTGATTTACATTGGACTTTTACGCACGATTAAAAAAAATATAATTATAAAATGATCGGAAATACCTTTGTTAGACATATGAAATTATTCTATCTATACATATGAACTTTTTTATTCAGTTTCAGGTTTACGAACTTTGAAAGAACGAATTTGAATTTTAAAAACATTTACAAAAGTTTGCAGATCTTTATTACATATTACAATCATTGCATTACCTTAAAAAGTATAAATATTTTTATATGCAATTTGTGTTAATGCCATAATTATAAATTTAAATTGTTTATGATGTGGGAGGTGGAATTGCAGCAGTATCCTGCTCGTCTTTCTCAACACAAGACTTCATTAATAATTATTAAAATTCGCATTATTAATAGATTTAATTTATTCAGTTTTGCGATTATTACATGCAATTTATCACCGATTCACACCCATTTAAATTTCAATTTTTAATAGAAAATACTTGTTTTGTAAATAAATAATTAGAAATTTTATAGAATATTCTTCAGTAATGTTGTTTACGATTTAAGCATGGAATTTTGTATTTAATTTAAAAAGAAAATAAATTATTGATTGGATATATAAAACAGTCAATCTGGCCAAATGCTTTAAAGAACGCGGAAATAATACCTATATTTAAGTCAGGAGATAAAAAAAATGCCACGAGTTATAGACCAATTTCATTAATCTCAAATGTGGCAAAAATATTAGAAAAAAATATACATAGCAGATTATCTCACTTTAAAGAAAAAAATATATTTAATAAATACCAGTTTCGATTCCTTAAGAATAAAGGCACTAAAGATGCACTAAGTTGCTTGTCAGACACAATTTATAAGAAACTTGATAAGAGCAAATGCATTATTGCCACTTTTCTTGATTTAGCAAAGGCTTTTAACACGGTAAATCACGAATTGCTGCTTCAAAAACTTTACAATTATGGAATTAGGGGAAATGTGCATAAGCTCATGAAAAGCTACGTATCAAACAGGAAGCATAAAGTCAGGGTAAATGATATATAAAGTACTTATCAGAAAGTTACTACAGGGGTGCCACAGGGCACTATTTTGGGTCCTATTCTCTTTGTAATTTATGTCAATGATCTATTAAGTGAAATGCCGAATGACTGTATAATTTCTTACGCGGATGATACAGTGGTACTCTCAGTAGAAGATTCGTGGTGCCTCGCAAGCGATACTATGAATAAGTACCTTGATAGGGTCTCAGTTTGGCTAGCTTTAAATAGATTGTCACTTAATCTACAAAAAAAGTTTTCATGACTTTTGGAAACAAAGAGGACAGTGTTCCTAAGCAAATAAATATAAGAATCGGGGACTATCAGTTAAAAAGAGTTGTAACTTTCAAAAACCTTGGTGTTATATTCGACTACAATATGAAATAGAGAAGCCATATTGAAAGTATAGTAAAAAACTAAATATTTAACCTTTGTCTTCGCGAAACTCTCCAGGTTTATAACCAAAAATACCCTCTTGAAAATTTATTATTGTCTTTTTCACAGCCACATTAATTATGGTATAAATGCCCGGGGCATTGCTTATGCAAGTCATTTACATATATTACAGAGTCTGCAAAATAAAATAGTAAAAATAATAAATAAAACAAATACATACGAGACTATTATATACTACTACTGACCCCACTAAACATAGAACAAACTTAGATATTGGAATCAACTGAATATCATTACAGGTATTTGCTAAATTTATATGTGCAATCACTAGTCATCGGATTATTTGCATTTGCATGTTTACATATGCAAATGAATAAAACGCTATTTTTATAGCATTATTGCATATTTTAGTACTTTTTCGTTTATAGTGCTGGATAGTGCGATTCAGTGCTATTTCAGTAGTTAAATGTGTTTTGTATTAGGCGGGAACGGTGGCAGGTCGCAGCCTGTGACGTGCCATGCGGGCACCTCACACTCGGCAACCCTACTATGGTGTCCTTTGCTTCGTGGCGGCTTGAGCGTCTGCTCGTTTTTCCGCCGTCTTTGTCTTGTTTTTCGGTTTGTCTTTTGTTTTCGGCAACCTGACTACTGGCTTGCACTAGTCAATAAATTGATTTCCTCTACAAAGAAAGTGTTTTTAAAAGCACTATCTCGCGTACAAAAATATAAAGAATGTCTACCAAACCTAGCACTACCTCCAGAACCAATATTAACGCGGTGAGGAACATGGTTGAAAGCTGTATTGTTTTATGCTTAGAATTTCGAGGATATAAAAGAAGTAGTTGATCAATTTGACAGTTCAGAAGCCATTGCAATAGACCTTTTTACGGTTAGTTAAGCGCATGCGCATCCGCCAAGTTTGAGAGGCGGGAATATGAAAGTTTCGGGCACGGATAACATGGCTGAAATTGACACATGCGCACAAGAAAATTTCAACTATGAAAAGGTCTATTATTTGAAGCCAGCTGGCATTTCAGGCTCCGTTAACCCCTTGGCATACAATTACGTCTCTAAGACGTCATGTATATGTGATAAGATCAAAGTATATGGACACGCCAATGCTGTTCTCTATAAAAACCCGGGTATTGAAGGAATAAAGAACGTAATTGCATTTATAAAAGGCACCAGCCAAACTCTGCCTGAAGAGGTTTTTACAGAAGTGACGCCAAATTTCTGTCCAGTAACGTCAGTTGGCGTAAAGTGGTCATTTTCAGCCTACAAATTAATATTAAGTGACAAACGTCACAAGTTTGCTCTAGAAAATCTAGAATAGTATATTAAAGGACGAGTTCAGTGAGCACGATTTTTCAGCACGCGTCCAAGTTTAGAAAACTAAACTTGGACGCGAGCTGAAAAATCGCGCTTACTGAACTCGTCCTTTAATAAACTTTTTCTATTTTGCGTCTAAAATGGACTCATAACAGCATTAATATGCGTGCGGTTATGGCTCGCCGAGTGCTATTATTACCATTAATTAATTAAATTTGTGTATTCGCGATATCCACACATCACATAACCTCAAAACTATCTCGCCGAAAATTTGACACTGACAGCTCTAAATTTCAGTGCCAACCTTGAAAAACTTAACTCATAACAGCACTCGGTGAGCCATAACCGCACGCATATGAGTGCGGTTATGAGTCCATTACAGACGCAAAATAGAAAAAAAAAATTGACCTAATTGTACATTGTCACAAGAACTACAACTATATATTGTAAAAAACAAGTAAATTCCAATAATAAATAGTATTTTGATTGTGCATATTCTATGCATATTTCGCCCATTTTTTGTGCATATATCGCCCATTTTTAGTGCATATTTGCATGCATATTTTGGCACGTTAGTAGTGCATATAATCCGATGTCCAGCAATCACTTAGTAATACGAGGATGAAGAGTATATTACTACCTAAGGTTAACTTAGAAATTGGTAAGAAGAAGAGTTTTTACGCGGCAACAACGACTTACAATTCACTTCCAGTAGAATTAAAAGGTATGCGTGTTAATAGAATTAGAATAAAGAATAAATTAAAAAACTGAGCAAGATTAAATATTTAAAATGATCGGTTTTGAATTATGTTTTCACTCTAGAGATTTTTTTTTTAATTTCTGTGATATAATGTATTACTGTTGATGTTTAAATGTTTTCAAATTATTGTTTCTTTGTAGCCAGGCCTATGTACAAGTATTTTCCAATACCTCTGTAGAAATTACAATGTAAATCATGTAAATTATCTGGTTTAAATCAATAAATAAATAAATATGTTTGTTTAATTTTTCTATAATCAAAGTTTAAGAATCAAAAATAGGTTTGTGGACAAATTTGTTTCCAATTTTTCTGCAAAATAACCGAAAATAACCTAAAAAATAACCGAATCAAATAACAAACGGTTAAACAATAAAGCTATAAAAACATGTTTATAGCTTTGCACTACATATTGTTTATTATTCTATATCTGCGATCGCCAAACTACGGCCAGTGGGCCGGATCGGGATTTCATCGGGACTTTATTTTTCATTTTAAATTCCACAATAAACCATATTTGCATGTAATGTATAGTACATGTAATGTATATTACATGTACTGTATTTTACATGTAATGTATCTAATGTTGCAATATGACTTGTTCTCGTCCCAGAATTCAATCCGTTCTTTTTAAAAAGTTTGGAGACCCCTGTTCTATATTTTTATTGAATTTAACTTTAAGTAAATAATCTAATTCGACCAAAGAAAATTATTCCCCGCTATTGGAGGTCATCTTGTCACGGTGCGTGGGCTGTGTCGCGCTAGCCCATTGAGCGGCTCTGACGCGAGGAGCACTGACCAGGCCGGGCTACACGTGTCGTAACGAACTCTCGATGCCGAACAACTAAGAACTTCAAAACAACAGTTTCGTAGCAAAAACGGGGTGCCCCAGCTGGTGATCTGTCGTCTAATTCTTCCCGATTTACGATAGTTACCCACTTATTCTCCTTATTCTATTCTCTCAAGGCTTCACTTGGCCTAACTCTTGCTAACTTCACACGAGAAGGTCTTCTTTATCTGTATTTTCCGCCTTAAAACCCCAACCTAAGTTGTGAGCTACCGTGATGATGGATGAATGGCACTGGGGCAATTACATGTCGTTAACGGTGCACCAGGAAAAAAGGGCGCCCTTCCGCTAACCATAGCCTTACTCCTGCATGCGGGGCTCTGCAGGGGCGGACCAACTTATTTCCCTAGGTACTCTTGGGACCAAAAATTGAGACAAAACAAAACTAATTTACCTAAAAATCAATTCACCTAAAGGGGAACATCCTAAGAATGTAGACCTAGTAGAGCATCGTACAGCTGAAGCAGGGACAACAACACTAACTTCGGCTCACTGGATGACAGTAGGTAAGGAGGACATCGCTGAGGCTTGCAGTGACAGGACTCCCGCTCCCCGCTATTACATTACCTCCGAGGGGAAGTAGTTCATCCACCAGACTCATGGAGGATAATGACACAAACATTGCTGCCTCTAGCATCCTAAAACTAGAAGTAACCAGTAAAGAGATAAGAGCAACTGGGGTGCAACTCAGGAAGATGATTAAGGAGGCTGCAAGAGCCAAACTTAATCCTCAACTGCAGATGCCCAGGAAGCCAGCTACAGGGAAAGACGTACTAGCTAGCATTTATGCCAGAAAGGGGTCCGAAACTGCCGCAAACAAAAGACTGAGATCTGAGTGTAGTACGCCGTCGCCTAGACGGAGCTACGCACAACCTAACAAGACAAAGGGGCGAAAAGCGGGGGGAGCGCCGATTGACATGCGCAGTACCAGCTAACAGAGCGGATCTAAACAATTATACAGCGGCGTTCTCTCTGCTACAAAAATGGCTGAAGTTCCTCAAAAATATCCTGAGGAAAAGGTAACAGAAGACCATAGGTGGGCATTAACTCGTTAATCCGCTAATCGTTAATTAACGAAGTTAACAAAATGCTTAACAGATTAACTTTAAAGTTAACTCAAAAAAATGTTAATGCTATTGTTAACTTCCGTTAAATTGAACTTCCGTTAACTGTAGTCCGTTACATTAGTTGTTTCTTGACATGTTGTCATTTTTTGTTTGAATTACGCGTCACGCGGGCACACCGGCTCGGCGCGGTGCTATTGCTCAAAAGAGCAAAAATCCAGAGCCGAAAAAATAAAGCAACCCTCTTGAATTAGCTCTGTGTGAGTGAATACTTACTAATAAGTTGTTATAACCTGACTTTTTTTAGCGTTTGCGTCATTTTTAACCGACTTCATTTATATTTTATCATCAATCATTTATTTATCTTTCACGTTTGTGTTGGTTGTTTGGTAGAAATAGTTGATGGTGTAACATTTACAAGTTTACATCATCAACACTACTACTTTTACTCAAACTACGCAAAGCTCTGAAAGTGAAACTGAATCAAATCCTTGGCCACACTTGAGTGTTTATTTTGTATTCCAATCAAAACGCTCATCACAAAAAGGCTATTTTCTTCCATATTAGTAAGTCTTCCATAGTAGGTGCGTATGGGCTCTGCTACCCGTGCGAAACCACGTACTAATCTATCAACTTGTTTTTGTTTTATTTAGGGATCGTCCATTAATCACTTGAGGCTCAATGGGGGGGAGGGGGTTTGTGAAAAATCACGAAACATCACGAGGGGGAGAATATTGAGATATCACGTGTATTTATTTTTTCGTTAAACGCGCGATTTGAAATCTGTGATCTTGACGCCGAATACATGGGTAAATCGTTGCCGCGTATGTTTGGCCTCAAAACAATGTCTAAACTAGGAGACAGTGCTGGATTTAACAGCAGGCTGAGTAGTCTGGAGCCTAGGGTGGCAGATTTAAGGGGCGGAAAATTTGGGACCAACATTGTTTTTGTCGAACAGAAATTAAAAGATTAATTTTCATATTAAAGAGTTAATAGTTTTAGCCTTAACTATATGAAACGACATGTAAAATTATTTGACTAAAACTAATTATGTGATTTGTTTCATGTGTTTGTCACATGAAACAATCAATCACATGAAACAAATGAACATGAAACAAATCACATCATTAGTTTTATTCAAATAATTTATCATTTTTATATACCTACCTTAACGTAAATATTATTAGGTCCACACAAACAATTCAACTTGTAATATGTTTCACCACATATTGTTAAATTATTTTTTCTACAATTTGCATAGTAGTAGTTGGTCCGAAGCAGGATCGACGGGGCCGAGCTGTTAGTGGCATACGCCGCGTAGTGGCATTGAGTCTGAGAGACACAGATGTAGAGCGGCGATTCAAACGAAAAAGCCGCCGAAAAGAAAAGCCGCCTCTGTTAATTGAGTAATGCTATTTCTTATATGTATTAATTTTTCTTCGGTTGTGTGCTAAAGAGGAAAAATGAAAAATTCAGTGATCTGAATAACGGAAATTATTGTATGATTATGGAACTGTTAGCTGAATCCGATCCTTTTTTAGCGAGCCATGTTGAATATCTAAGACTAAGATTTTTATAAATTCGCTGGCACATCGCTGGAAAAAGTTAATGAATGAAATTGGGAAAGGGTAAACGCTAAATTGAGTAAATTTAAAAACAGAATTTTCCAAACTTATTTTACATTGTTTATCCAAACTTATATATTGCAGTTCAAACTTGTATATGGCTATGTACACCAGAGACAAATTGTTCAGGTGCGAGAAACTTTTCTTATATTCTATAAGATTAAAAAGTTAAAAAGTTGCTAAAAACATCACGTAATTAATGGACGACCCCTTACCAATGTATCCCATCCCAAAAGGTACCAAAAGTAGTATACGTTTTGGATGTTTAACTTTTAACGGTTAACTTGCCTTAAATTTTCTTAAAACTTTAAACTTCTACCTTGGGAGGGGGTAATCCTCAGAGCGGGAGCCAATTTTGTACAATGAGCGTCTAAAGGTAAGAGAGGAAGTCAAGTATCTAGGTATAATCCTGGATTCTGACTTACTTGGAATCAACACCTTAGGAAAGCCACCAACAAATGTAAAATGGCATTAATGATGAACAAAAGAACCCTTGGCAAATCATGGGGACTAAAACCGAGCATGGTCTACTCCCTGTATACCACGGTAGTTACATCCATTCAAACATATGTTTCCACTATATGGTTGGGGCTTTACACGAGAGTCTCGTTTCTGATCTTGTTCCCGGCAGCCTTAAAATTTCATTCATAAATTTGAACCCCAGCAACCCGAACTTGCCCGAGCCCAGAACGAGTAGTTCAAATGTATGAAAAAAAATGTTACGACTGCCCTTGACTTAAGGGTCAAATATTGATGACGAGATCTGAAACGAGACACTCGTGTGAAGCCCTAGGTATGGTAGACGAAACTAAAGCAAAACAGGCCATAAAAGAATTATCTAACGTTCTTAGACTGGCAAGCTTAGCAATTACGGGATCGGTAAGAGCCGTAGCAACAGCAGCTCTGAACGTTATGACAGGCTTGCCTCCTCTAGATATCTTTATCATGTGTGGTGCAAGAATGGCACTTAGGAGGCTCTGGCGAGGTCGGGGAACATCACGATAACGAAAGTAATTTCAGAGCCAAACATCAATATTGAGGAAGTCTCAATGCTGAAAAAGCTATCATTCGATATACCCTTCAAAAAACAACTACGTTAGGCAGAAGCCAAGAAAACAATCACATGTCAAGGAAGGCTGGACTGGAATATCCAGGAGTGCAGTACTGGAGTATTGCACCAAGCGATGTAGAATTAATACGCGTGCGATTTAAGACATGATATTTTAAGGTTACATACCTACAGTATCCACCTGTGCACATTTTGATGATATTTTTAATTTGCTAGTAATAATTGTTTCCGAGTGGTGGCGCCATATACGTTTTTTTTAACGACATCATGGGTCATTTTTTGATCATTTTATAGACCATTTTTTGTGTATAGGAGTCTATCAAAAATGTGGATTCACATAACAAGATTTTCAATAAATAAATCAAATGAATGGAAAAGTAAATATTGTTTTCTTTCTACGGTCACCATTACAAAAAAATAAAATAAGCAAGATGAATTAGAGAAGATGTTCAAATTGTTCTCCATTTTCTTCCTGACAATAGTTTATTATCAATACTGAAGTTTATTCTCATTATCCGCAAAAGATAAATTTGTGGTCTGGGATATTAGATGGTAATATAATCGGCCCTTTTATTATAGATGGAGCAATACGTCTGAAAAGTACCTGCGAATGGTATGTACATAAATCATTCCACGAATAAAAGAAATTCGACCTCACCCAGATAATAATGATCTCATCCACCCAGATGTCTGGTTTCAGCAAGATGGTGTACCCGTACATTTTGCTAGGGAAGTGCGCGAGTATTTAAATGTAACTTCTCCTTGAAGATGGATTAGGGATTATTTCTTTTGGGAATATTTAAAGGCATTGTGTACTTAAATAAGCCAGTAACATTAGAGAACTTGGATGCAAGAATAAGTAACGAAATAGCCCGCATACCTCATGTATGGTTGCGAAATGCTTTAACAGTTTTATTACCAGAATTAACTTTTGTCAGGAGGTAAATGGTCAACAATTTGAACATCTTCTCTAATTCATCTTCCTTATTTTATTTGTTGTAATGGAGACCATAGAAAGAAAACAATATTTATTTTTTCATTCATTTGATATATTTATTGAAAATTTGGTTGTGTCTCAACATTTTTGATAGACTCTCCTATTCACAAAACAATTGTCTATCCATTGATACAAAAAACGACCTATGATGTCATTAAAAAAAAAGTATGGTGCGCCACCACTCGGAAACAATTGTTTCTAACAAATTCAAAATATCGTCAAAATGTGCACTGGTGGATTCTGTGTGTAACCTGTCTTAAATCGCACGCGTATTAATTTTTCATCGATTAGTGCAGGGCTGTCCAACCTTTTTGTAGTGGCGATCTTCTTTTTGGTATATATCGTTGCCAAGATCGACTAAAACGCGTAGCGGGCCACCGGGGGGACTACGGTCACGGAGTGCACCCCCCTTGTGGGGAGAAAATTTTGAGAAAAGCATAACAAATTGTCATTTAAAAGCTGTTTATCATGTAAAAATAATATAAAACGAAAATCGAAATTATTTTTTTTATGTAGATTCTTACTCTAAGGGCTGCACTTTTAGCCAATTAATAAATTGATCGCCAATGAATTTAAGATAATGTTTTTTTGTTATTCATTTATTCACTTATTCACTTATCTCTCACTCTTAGCAAATGAGAGAATCTATTATATAGTGTTTATTAAACATTTCAGCAGGAACAAAAAGATGTTTTAATTTTTACTTTATATTTATCGAAATGTATTTTCAACCCTCTAGCGGGCGCGTGTGCGGTGTTTGGACCGCACTTTTCCCATTTGTTAAATTTGATATCGCTTGGGGCGCCACCTGACGTTATAGCACTCATGTATTCTTAAGTTACTATATTCTACACTAGATTGCAGGAGTTGTTATCTGATCGTCCATTTGATAAGGGCTCAGTCACAAACTTGACAACGTTCTTTGCGGACTACACACCGTTACGCGCCAATTTCACTGACTTGGATTTTATTGCTGTTGCTGTTTTGGAGAAATGCAAGTAAATTATTGATTTTACTTTAACAAATAGCACATAAAAACAAATAATTTAATTTATTTGTATATAATATGGTTTTTTATTGATGTTACTATAATTTTCTTTGTTTTTCACTTTTATGATGCTGTATAATTTTTACATTTTTTTACTACTGCCATAGGAGATATTTTTTATTTTATTTACAATTTTGTTTTAGGGAACCACGACTGGTCACTGAAAATGACATACGAAGGTGTCTGGAAGAACTTTCTGAGGGTGAAGATTTCGATGATGAGGACGATGTCGATTTTGAAAATCCCCAGATTGGGGAGGATGGCCACAACAGCGAATCCGATCAGAGTATTGCTGATCTGATGGATCAAGATCCAATAATTGATGACGAAGAGCTCATGGAGGATGATGATGACTTTCAGTTTTATGTCGGTAAGTACAAAGAAACGTTATGGATAAGTAAACCTGAAGTTTTAATCTATAAAACTCGGAGTAGAAATATTATCAGAATTCTTCCAGGCCCTAAAGACCATGCTCGAAACAGACCTTCCCCAATTGACGCATTTGACAATATCATATCTTTAGAGATGATAGATAATTTAGTAAAAAATACTAACATTTTTATTGACATGACAAAAGAAAAAGCAAAGGCAAGGTGGACCCCAAGTCAAAAGCCATTTCGAGATAGAGAATATAAAAACATATCACGTGCTGAAATGAAGGCTCTTCTTGGGGCATTGTTTTTAATTGAAATAAAGAAGGGAAATCTTGCGAATGCCTTAGAACTCTTGGCTGCTGATGGAACGGGGCTACTTCTCCTGCGTGCAAATTTTTCCACCCGGCGTTTTTACTTTCTGTTACGAAGCTTGCGACTTGATGATGTCAGGACAAGGCCCCAAAGACTAAAAGTAGACAAGTTGGCAGCCGTCCGTGAATTTTAGACTACTTTTATTTCCAACTGCCAGAGCTCCTACTCTTTGGGAGAGTATGTAACGATAGACGAAATGTTAGTACCGTTCCGTGGACGTTGGGGTTCCATACAATATATGCCACTGAAACCAGCAAAATATGGAATCAAGATGTATGCAATGTGCGATAGTAAGACATTTTATACATATTCCTTAGAAATATATTGCGGCAAACAAATTCCAGGTCCTTTCAAACTTTCTAACTCACCTATGGATATAGTACAAAGAGTGGTAACTCCAATAAAATAGTCGAATAGAAATCTTACAACTGATAACTATTACAGTAGTATTCCACTTGCCGAATGGCTATTAGAAAACGGAATAACCTTTTTGGGTACTCTAAAAAGGAACAAAAAGAAGTACCGCCAAACTTTTTATTTGACAAAAAAAATCCTCGAAAGGTAGGATCAAGCTTGTTTGGCTAACAAGAAAACTTGTATCTGGTGTCATATGTGACAAAAAAGTAGAAGGTCGTGCTTTTATTGTCATCAATGCACGACACAGACGAAATTAATACACTCACCAATAAGCCTGTTCAAATTATTAATTATAATAAAACAAAAGGAGGGGTGGACACAGTATATCAGCTGTGTTCCACCTCTTCTACTGCGAGAAAATCAAAAAGATGGCTACTCACTGTATTTTTCCGTTTGCTGGACATAGCTGGTGTAAATTCTTTCAAAATATATTCAGCTAACAACGCAACAGCCAAAGAAGATACACTAAAAGACCAGGAGGTTATATCTGATGTCACTAGCGAAAAGTTTAATGGACGAACATCTACGAGAAAGAGCTAAAAATTGGAGGTTGCCTAAAGATAGTCTTTTTTATCCACTTTCAGGAATAATCCTAATGTTTCAGTTGGAAACGTATCTCAGAGAAAAATATGTTTTCTTTGTGAAACTCATAAAAACAACAAGACTGGTGTAACTTGTGAGAATTGTTCAGGAAATGTATGCAAAAATCACAGCCAACGAACCGTTACTTGCCGTTCGTGTGTTGCACCAGAGAGTGATGATGACTAAAATTTGTATTTTTCATTTGATTTTTTTATAGTATTTTATAAGATCTAACATAACATAAAGGTTTTCATGTAAAAAAAGAGACATTTTAAAAATAAAATAGCTAAAAATCACAATGCTTATAAATTTAATTAACCCACATTAGACAGGGAAGACAACAAAAAAAGTTACACAGGGTTGACACAAAGAGCCATTTAAGAGTAATTTAACCTCTATGTACACCCAGTTGGCTTCATATACTTCTATAAGAATCCTAAAATTAACAACATATAACTTTAATAAATAAAAAATGAACTAAACCAAGGTATTGTATAAGATATAAAAGTGCGGTCCAAACACCGCTACGCGCGCACCAATGTACTTCTTAGTAACGCGCACACTAGAGGGTTAAGTAGTACATAGAAGCGTGAGAAAACCAAAGATCAACTCAAAATGCGCGATCGACCGGTAGATTGCGATCGACTGGTTGGACAGCTCTGGCTTAGTGCAATAGTTTTGGCGGGCCCTGTATAGACGGCTCTAAAATGTACAGTGGAACTGGCGCAGGAATCTGTGCCCCTGGGATCACATACCACGGCAGTCCAAGCGGAAATACTCACCATCGCCGACTGTGCCCGTGAAAATCTGGATTATGATGAAAAATCTAAAGTTGAAGTAGAAACATCCCAATTTTCAATGAAACTCAGGCTGCTATAAATGCCTTAGCTTGCCATGAAATTAAATCTAAAACTGCCTCCAGAACCTTAAGGATCTGGCAAGACACAACAAGGTAACACTTGCTTGGGCACCGAGCCATAGAAGACTGGTAGGAAACGAAATGGCGGAGAAGTTTGAACAGAGCAAACATAAGTGCTAGCAGGGACTCCTATATTGCCAAAACTATAGCCCGTAAAAAACTCTGCAAATTGGTTACTACTAAGCCCCGGCTACAGTGGGATAAAACAAATGGTCAGAAACATAGCAAACGAAAGCAACAAAAAACATCGGTTTCTTTAATTGCTGAACTCCTGCAAATGAATAGGAGCAAATCGCAATTGTGGCTGGTCTACTTACAGGTCCCTCTACGAGAACATCTCAACAAAATGGGGATCTGTAGAGATGAACCACTGTGTAGACTATGCTATGAAGAAGATGAAACTGCCTTTCATATAATCTTCCATTTTGAAGAAATTGCTCATAGGAGACACAAGCTTAACATAACGGTAAATGAGATCCTCGTGAAGAATATGGCACATATACTGTAATACTGGGGCTGGATCTATTTGCAAGAATGGAATATTGTGGGGAAAATACAATAAGCCACAAGGCCGCAGTATTTTTTAGGGCTTACTGCACTTGACCCACATTGGTTGTTAATAAAGATTTAAAAAAAATATATCAATGAAACAACTAATAACAGTTAGATTCGAAATAAATTGATCAAGTTACTCACACATAATTACAAAAAAAATAATGAAATGACCAAATTCATGAATAAATATATTACCAGATGTATTCATTATCAAAAACAACAAATTATAATTGTATTATTACTACAAACATATCACGCAGATCTGGCTGTTATAATAATACTATATTGCGAAGGTCATATTAAATAATATGTAATGGTACACCTGCTGCATGTCCATGGTGAATTGCGTAAATGCGTGTATCGTATTTCACCTACTCTTTGTTTGAACTGAATCGTGGAAGAATCGTCAAGTTACAGACATTTCCTATTTCAATTTAAAATCCAAATAATATAAATCCTTTTTCATGTTATTTAAAATATATAAAATCAAATTTATAAAAAAGCTTAATTTTATATAAAAAAAATTAAATCTGTATCAAAATTTGAAATACAGTTGTGGAAAAACTCTATTAAAGTAGTTAAACTATATATAATAAACAGTAGCAGATGCATCAAAATAACAATATGAGAAAAACAAGATCATTATTAATAAAAATTCTAGATAAACTGGATTTGTTCTATAAGTCTAGTCCATCTACCACTATCTCTTCAGTCTTGTCTGTATAGTCTTGTCTACGTAGTATGTATAGGTTTGTATTATTTATCTTGTCCTGTTTCTGTATATTAGTTTCTGAATATTCATTATTTTATATAATCCTGTATTAGAGTATGCTATATATATATATATATATATATATATATATATATATATATATATATATATATATATATATATAGGCTATGAGGCTACCAGAAGTCACATATATTTTATAAGCATACAATAACTAGTCTTCACTTAATTTTTCATGAGGTTTTCTTTCATTTATGCCAAGAAAGCGAAAACTAATCACATTTAAAAATATGTTAAAAATTAAAAATATGTTATAATCGGCGAGATATATTTAAATACCTAATAGTCTTTTAATGACTTGCGCTTGTTTATTTCAAAGTTGTAAAAATCTTTAATGTACGGCAAGTAGACCATAAACGTATCGCTTTAATAACAAGTCTACTTTTGTGTCAGCAATCATAATTACATATTACAATGGCAGTTTGTCTGTTTTTAATATTTGTCCAAAAGAAATAAACATGTAAAACATTCATTACATTATATAGGTCAACAATGTTACACTCTATTTTTTTTTTGAAACTGTAATTAGTTCTCGTTTTCTAGCTTTTAAACAAAAAACATACAAACAAAAGTAAACGGGAACAAATTATTCTATAAGTATTTTAATATTTTTGCTGGATAAAACAGGATACAAGGAATAAAGAACCAAAACTAAAAAGAGCATTAGAAAGAGAAAAAAATGGCAGGATTAATTCCTAAAATTAAATAAATAGGATAATAATTGACTAGTCTTTTTTACGGCAATGTTACTCTTTTATGAAGAGATTGAGCAGGCTATATACACAAACAACATTAGATTGAAGACCACATTTGAGTTATTCGTATCTGGCTGCGATAACTGCGCTATTTTTCTACAAGTTTTAATTTAAACAATATAGGTTTTCTTTTTCTAGTATTAACTGTGTAGTGCTTCGGTGTGTTCAGATAAAACTAAAACAGAAAATACTAGAGAGTCTAATCTATATGATCATATAAAGTTTATGATATTAAAACTTAATATAAATAAAAAAATAAAATAATAAATAAGAAAAATAAATAAAAAAATTCGAGGTCGGTAGAATCTAATGAATAAAACGCTGATATTTAATACCAGCTTGTTACAGTCAGAATGGATATTCAATACCCGTTATTTGAAATAAACCCGTTTTTCTGAAAATCCCTTTGTTTTGCGCTTTGTTGTGCAATATATTATTTTATGATATTGGAAAATGTCCACTGATCTTCTTTGTATTGATGCAATTTCCCGTAGCAGATGTCGCACATTGTTTACATTTTTTGCGCTCGCTGTTTGTTTTGATTTGCGCTCGCTATTTGCCGCTCGGCGACCTGTGATGGCATGAAGGTTTTTGCATTGTCGATAAACACAATGCCGAAGCGATTTTTTCGCATTAACTCGAAACACTCCTTTGGTTTATAGTATTCAGGTTATGCATTTCTTTGAATATGGTGTTACATTGTATACTACCAGTTTCTTTTATTTTCCCGCCAGATTTACGATTCAAGATATGTGAAGTTGGTTAACGAATGTTAGGTAATGTTGGTTAAAGTTGTTTGTTAATGTTGGTTAACATATAGATGCGATGGTTAACGTATTAAAGTCGAATAACAAAAAAGTTTAATTTGGTAGATAAATTCAAAATAAAATATTATTTTTTATCCACAATGACCTTATGATTGAAGTTTCATCTACACTTATGAACTGGTTAAAGTACAACTTTATCGACTAATGAAATATTGAAATTAATTTATTCCACTAGTGAGACATTATTTTATTACTTTATTCCACTAAATCAATCAAACTTTATTTATTTATTAATAACATTAACATTAACATTTATAGTAAAGACATTTCGTTTTTTATTTTATTACAATTCACTTAGTTTCCATTAATAACAATCATCCATTTCAGAACGTTTAGTGCTAAAATTTTTGATAAATCTGTAGAAACAATAGATGTTTTCTCTTGTAAAGAACGACTAGTACCATGAAAACCTTGGATTTTAGTTGCGATACCAAGCTTATTAATTATGGAGTCGTCGATACCACTTTCTGCTATACCGGAGCTTCTCTAGCCACCATGTTAGTTTTTGTAAGGTCAGCACCTTTATTAGCCAGTAAAGTTATTGTCAGTAAATATAGTATTGCCTTATACAATGGCCTCTATAAGTTTTTGCATTCTTGATCAACATATCCTAAAAAAAATCCTAAATATTTAGAACGTAGTGGAGTACAGCGCTGCATGCGGTTTCGATGATTTCTGATGGGATCATATTCGGGCCTGGTGCTCGGCCTTTTTTGAGCCGATTGCTGGCCACTGTTTGTCGAATTGTCGTGAACAACTCGCTGACTCCATTTTCGATTAGAACAAAAGCTTGGGCGTCTCTTTGGGGTGTAGTATGCATTAAACTAGCACTCTTGACAACTAATCAAATTACGAAAAACGAATAATGCGGAAATTGCAATTGCAAAGGCAATAAATACAATCTTTCACAAGTTTGTTATTCTCGTTATAACCACTACATAAATACGTTCGTTTTGGTTTACCAGTTGCTACACCTATAAACGGTAAGCATTCTTGATAAATTTAAACTCATATTAAAGCATATTACACGAAAAGGTGTGAGACAAGGAGACCCCTCTTACCAAAGCTGTTTACTGCGGTTCTAAAAGAAGTCATCAGAGTCATGAATTGGGGTGACCTAGGAATTAATATAAATGGACAAAGACTCCCTACCTCAAGTTTGCTGATGACTTGGTACTAATTATTGACAGCGCCGAAACATTACAATCAATGCTAACAGACATTGCCACAAACAGCAGAGAGGTGAGGCTAATCAAAAAACAAAGCCCTGTCAAAGCCATTGTCAATGCCATGACAAACATATTGAAGACCGATATATTTGTCAGTGAGGTAAAAAATAGAATATGTAACATCTTATCTCATTAAACCGTCGTTCAACCTAGATAGGTAACTTCTATGGACGTAAGGATATGTACTTTCTACACATCTTCACGGTATTTATTGAGAATCCTTCTTCAATAATTGTAAATGTTCGTGAAATGCCGGTTTTCGTATCTGGTATCGAAAGCAGCAGATACGTACCTATTTCTTGCATATCACCGATTTTGAAACTCATCAATTCACAGCACCGACAGGCACCTTCTTCTTTTTAATGTGACTTCTCTCTACGGAGACTGGTGACCATCATGGTTATCCTCAAATAGGTTAACGCAGCTCTAAACAATTCAACGGATGTGCAATCGAATCACTCGCGCAGATTCCTAAGCTATAGCAGTCTCCTTTTGCCTATGCTTCTCCTGCCCATTATCTTTCCCTGTATAATTAACTGTAACATATGGTATATGTGGCCTTTAGACATGTGGCCATGATATTACAGCCTACTAGCTTTGACCGTGATGGTAACTTCCCTCTCCTTGCCCATTCTTTTCAATACCTCTCCGTTGGTGATCTCGTCTTTCTACTGCTTCTGCTGTATTACCACATCTCAGGTTTCCAGCAACACCAGAAACCCCTATTATTAGTGCAACCTAAAATATTTCAAACTTTATTATCGATAATTTCAAGAAGGTTAAGAGATATTATGAGATTAAGAGATTATTCTCAAAGATTATCTCAAGAACAGAATCACTTTTCAGAATCACATTTTTCTTTCGTAAATATGTCATAAATATTCATCATATTTCGTAAATATGTCATAAATAACCTATGTACCATAGCAATCAGTACGGCAAAGCCTTCACGGTTTATTGAACACCGATATGTTGCACGATATGAATATTAAAAAAATATTAAATTCCCATAATTATTCAACTTCACAATAATGGTGATTGAGTGGTGATAAGTTGTACTGCATTCATGTTTTAGTAGTGTTTTATCCACTTTTATCACCTATATAGCGTTTTATCCTCGAAATGCTGTCTCGCGTTTGAACATTCTTGCATGCATGAAACGCCATCTAAAACACTTATACAATAAATAACTATTTTTGATTATCTGCTTTGTATCTATACCACTTATACGATAAATAACTATTATTGATTGTTTGCATTGCTTCAAATATTTATAAGTTATAAATGGGAATTTATAAAACGTTAAAACTTAAAATATGGTGAAAGATCCGGGCAAGACAAATGTAAATTCACTTTGCTTAAATTCACTTAAAAATTAATCCTAAAATTATTTTATTTGGTTTATTTTGTGAAAAAACCTGATTGAAATCAGATAAAAAAAATATTTGAAACATGATATATTTCATTATCTTGTTCCTACTGTAATTCTTTCAAGTAAAACAGGAACTTTACGCTGGGTACATATATAGCCTCACCGCACATTTTAAATCATTACAAATTCAATTTTATCCAACGCCCCTTTAAAATATTACGCAGAGTGAATTAATTGGAAATGAAAATTTCTAAACAATTGTTTGTATTAGATGTATTAATGTTAAAATAACAGGATAGATACACTGTTATGTTATTGTTATGAATTGAGAATTAATAATAAGAACAAACAGGGGTTGATAAAGTTTTCCTAAAGTTTTGATAAAGCTTGTTGACAAAGAGTTTAGCTGATAGAGTTATTATAGAAATTATGACTAATATTATGATTAAAATACTTGAAGCATCTTAAATGATTATAAAAAACTTTCTAATTTTTTTGTCGTAAAAGATTTTTTTTTCTTCAATTTTATCGGATCAGCTCAAATTCCTTTGCGCAATTTGTTCGATTGTTTTTTTTTCTCCACCACTCAACCAAATGAGTAAAGAGATTTATATATACCATTCACCTAGCGTAAAATTAAAAAGACCGCGACACATGGAATCACTTCCAAATAAATTCCAAATACCTATATATCGACGTATTTTACTTGATTTTTTTTTCAGACTCGTTTTACTACATATTGTACAGGGTGAGCGAAACTTGATGTCTCAGCTCCATTATAAGAAATGGAAAAACATTAGAAAAAATCTGAAAAGAGGCTCTTAATCTTAGACTGCCACAGCAGAGTATTTTCGACTCAGCTTAATTTTAATGCATAAACTATCTGCGTATCTTGCAATCTAGCAATTTGTTACATTCGTGTACTCTCACTCTGGAAGTCACCTTGTCGCGGTGTGAGAGGTTAGTTTTGCAACAAACCGATGGACTTTACCGACTGGTCCAACAGTGATTGGAGCAGTCAGCGGGGAGCCAACAACCAAGAACTTCCAAACCCTTAATCCAAGGTGTCGTGCTAACCGTGCCGAAGAAACTGGTTGGTGGCCAAGGGCAACCGGCCATCGCTAAGGGAGCCTCTGGGATACCTGGCGACCTCAGAGAGTATCGAACCTTACCATGTCAAGTGGGGCTCTGACTTGGCGGACCTTTAGTTCCCTTGCCATTCGTGGGATTCATATTCGAAGAAACACGATATTGAATCCTAGTGTGCGGGCTCTCACCGACACAGAACTAGTCGATCAGATGGAGCGCGAGCTCCACGATCTCAAAGAAGATGCAGAGGTAGTAGCGGCAGATACAGCGGTCTCTCCCTCGGAAGTTACACCCGCAATAGCGGAAACTTCCTTGGTTGAACAGACAGTAACAGCGGCCACTCCCTCTGTTGAAGCCACAATGGCCCAGAACGAGGAAGTCAGATCGGGTTACCGTGAAGACGACCTAGACCTCACACTCATAGACATGAGCAGTCCTGCCATGTTTAGTGAGGTAGAGGAAGACGTCATTCTTGTCGATACAGAAGAGGACTTGCCGCCTGCTGTCAAAACAAAAATGACCAGTAAACGCACAAAAATAGCTTAAGTGCAAATCCATCATGCCAAGGCAGCTTCGGCTGTGATAGCTAAGATGTTCACAAAACAACACTTAGGGCTAGCGCTGCTGCAAGACCCCGGGGAACAAGATCAGAGGCCTCAGCAACAGGGAATGTACGTGGTCTGTTAGAAAAGTATCTGACCTTATTTTTTATTTTGAAAACTTGATGGATTTGAATCAAGCGCGCTTCCATGAGCCGACCTTGAACCTTCGTGCGCATGCGTGAATTTTTCCCACCTGTAGATAGCGTCAGTTGCTGTCGAGCAGTATTCGAGTGACGTAGTGTGTAGTGCTCTCGTCGGTTTTTCAATGCAAGTGAAATGACGACAAGTGAAATGAGAGATGTCCTACGTCGCCTACGTGATGCTGTGGGGCGTGACTGGAGTTGTGGTCATCAGGAAATTTTCGACTCCATCACTACCATACTTCAGCACATTCTTCGCACTTGGTTCACAATTTTTTGGTGAAAAACCAGACTCCTCTGGTTCGACAGGCTCCTAACTCTACTGATATGCCCCCCTACGACTTCTGGCTATTCCCCAAAGTCAAGAGGCCATTGAAAGGAACGCGATTTCAGACAAGAGAGAACATTATGGCTGCAACGATAGCCGAGCTAAAGTCGATTCCGAATGAGGCTTTTTCGGAATGCTTCCAATAATGGCTGCACCGCTGGAAGAAGTATGTGAAGTACCAAAGAGACTACTTTGAAGGTGATTAGGTTTCCAACGCTCCAGGTTTGCCAGTTCTTTTTTACCGGCTAAAAGTCGGATACTTTTATAACAGACCACGTAAGTTGGTGTAGGATAACCGAGAGGTCTCCCCCAGAACTTGCATTATGGTAAGGAAGGGCACAAATTATTTATGTCTTTGAGAGTTCCTAACGCGGGATCTAGTTGCAATTCAGGTCCTCAGCAAGACAGAGGGCCTCCACCGCGAAGTAGTGATCGCATTATCATACTTCCCAGGTGATGGTAACGACAGAACACTCGTAGAAGTACAAAGGCTGGTCGAACAATGTATTAGGAGATGGCTGCCACTTATCTTAGGATGTGACGCAAACGCCCATAACGAAATGTGGCAGCACGGACACTAATAATAAAGGGGCTTTTAGAATACCTCATTAAAAAACACCTAAATGTGTATAACATTGGGTATACACCAGCATTTTCCACTAAGGTCAGAAGTGAGGTTCTGGATATAACGCTAGGTACCACTAGCGTAAGTAAACTGGTTGAAAGGTGGAGAGTTTCCAGTTAACCCTCAATGTCAGACCATAAGATCATAAAGTTTGAACTGGAAGGAGCGAGTGAGGAAGACACCCCCATTCGAAACCCCAGACAAACTATGTGGCCTATGTTTAGTTCCAAACTAAAAGAGAAGCTAGAGCAAGTGACAGTGCGGGATAGTATCAAACACTACACCGCAATAGAGCAAGCTGTAGGAGAAATGAATGTAGCAATCACCACGGCATTTGAATCCAGCTGACCGGTAAAAACCGCGAAGGAGCATAAGTATGAAAAATGGTGGAACAAAAATTTGTCTACATTAAGAGCAAAAAGTACTTAGGCTTTTCAACAAAGCAAAGCAATACGGAAATTAGCTAGAATACTCCGAGGCGCTTACCACTTACAACAAAGATATCAGAATGGCAAAAAGGAAAAACTTTAGAACCTTCTGTGAAAACATAGAAACCGCTCCGGTGGCAACTAGATTGCACAAAGCACTAGCAAAGGATAGAGTGGAATTGACAGCCAGTCTCAAGAGACCGGACGGGAGCTATACGGAGGACGAAGAGCAGAGAGCTCCCCTTCCAATAAAAACCCCTTTTTCCGGGATGTAGAAAATACAAAAAGACCTAGGGCTTAAAGCAACCACGGAGACCAAGTCGGGCTGACTAGAGGAGGACCGCGTCCATCTATACGGAAAACCGAATCAGATGGGCTATCGTCACTTTTCAGCTATTTAAGGCCCCAGGTGTGGACAGACTAATTCCCGACTTCTTACAAAATAGAGGGATAGAACTAATCTAACTAATAGAGGGAAAGAATCTTCTAAAAATCTTTAAAAGTAGTTTCGCACTCGGATACATACCGAAGCTATGGAGAAGGGCTAAGGTGGTATTCATACCTAAGGTGGGGAAAAAAGACACCACTCAACTGATGCCATTCATACCCATTAGTCTAACATCTTTTATGTTAAAGACAATGGAGAAGGTAATTGACAATAGGCAATATGCAAGAGATTTAAGTTTACTTGATTTTTTTTATCCCCTATACTTTATGATCTTGACATTACACCTATACCATTATTTTCTTATTTAGTTTGTATTTACTTTCAAAAATTAAAATCAAAAAGTCCAAAATATGCGAGCGAAATTCAAATTTACGAAACGCGTCACCATTGGTCAAACCGAAACCATGGACTGTGACGCACATGTTATGATATTGATCGGCGTCGATATTCACTGTGCTGTTTTGCTATGTAATATTCTGTGGATCGGCAGAGGAAGCCCCCCATACATCTGCTCAAAGACTGAGGAGCGCTGCTCCGCAAGAGTCGGATGTATCTTGAGGTCCACTGCTTGAACGCACAGGAGTTGCAGTCCTTTAATCCTACCCAGATCCTGAAATTCCTAGAGGAATCAGGACCAGAAGAGGCGCTCTAAATGGGTTAGTATACCAAGGTTTAGAGGAGGAGGGTGGGATACAAAGACTCTTGCGGTCTACGAAGGCCGCAGTACAAGTCATCACTACCAATACTACAATCTATCTACTATATCCGTGTAAATTCGCTTCAGTGTATGAGAAAACAATGTAGCACAGGAACGCCTGTTGATTTATTAACATACGGTAGATAATACTAATAATTTCTTATTATTATGAGTTATCAGGGTTGCTATAACCCTGGGGTACCAGATTAGAAATTAAAAATATACGGTATGTAGAAGCTGTAACCGATAAAGGTACTAATGAATCAATTCCAGAATACTATGTCAGAATTTTTTTCTGAACCTATTTGAAGGAGTTTTCGTAATATAACAATGGATAATTGGTTTATGTCTGTACCTTGAACACAAACTGACCATTTTACGAAATTTAAGAAAAAGTAAAGGGAAATCCTTAAGGTATGTCTTGTCAAAACAACATTTCTATGTAACTTTATTTCTATGTAATATTATTTCTATGTAACCGCAACAAAATATTTGTATTTCACTCACAAAAAAAAAACACAAAAGTATTACTTCTCTCTACCATACATTATTACAACGGCAGTGATGAATCAACAGGAAAACCCATCATAATCGTTACGAATAATAAATCAAAAAGTGGAATAGACACTTTCATTCCTATATAACCGCGGGAAAAACTAATGCATGGCCAATGCGTATAATTCATGAAATGTTTGATCAACCAGGCATTCATTGTAGGATTCTCTGTTTGATCGCCATTCTGATTTGAATTTTGTAAAATCAAAAATAGACCTAACCTAACCTAACATAATTATCTAAGAGACCTCGGATGTTCTTTGGTAAACTCTTACATCGAGTATCGCCAAACAGAACTTGGAATCAAAGATTTCATGAAGAAGAGAATATCTGCTGTCATCGAAGACCCTATCTTCAGCTCAAATTATTCCAAATTTGCCAGGAGACAGTAAAAAGAAGATGTATCCATATTCCAGAGATAGAAATTCAAATATAAAGTGCCAGAAATGTGTTAAATATATTTTTCTATTTTGTGTCTATAATGAAGTAATTAAAGCACTTATATGGGTTCGTTAAAGGCTCGCCGAGTGCGATACAATTTTCTCAATATGTATCGGCGATTTTTTTATTTAGAAATGGCATAAAAGGGAACAAAACAGAAAACATAGTATAAAAAACTCGTTCATAAGGCGTTTTTGGCACTTGCGTGCTAAAAAATCGCGCGTATTATACTCGTTTTGTAATAAACTATTGTGCAGAACATCACTCGTTAAGAAATTGTAAGCAAAGTTTATAGTAACATAACATTAGTATTTTTCAAAAATCCGCAATCATCACGATTTAAACAAGTAGCATTTGCAAACAAATAGCAAAGTCGTATTATGATATAAACAATGCTTTGACGCACCCTATATATTTATCTTATATTTTATTTAAGAAGTCAATTAATAGGTTGTAATAAATTTAGTCACAAGTACAATTTCATTTTTCAGCACTTTCGTGCCACGAGATAACCATAAAAACTACGAGAAACCAAATTGTACTTTATTATATATAGTTATATTTAATAATTAATTATATTTTATATGTAATTATTTTTGAAAAAAATTGTTTAAATGTAGTATTTCATTAATTTATCTACTTTACTTAATAAGTCAATTATTAAATTCTTTTGTTGTCATTTGAAATTAAAAAATTTTCACGCATAACGAAAAAGTTGTCATTGTTTAAGGGGTTAGTCATTAGTTTAAGGGGTATCTCAAAAGAACTAGAAGAGCAGTTCTGTTATACTATATAGATATATATATATATATATATATATATATATATATATATATATATATATATATATATATATATATACTATATAATATATTTTTGAAGAAAAAAATTAATAAACCGTGCAGAAAGAAGAGATGGTAGATTTTGCCTATACATAGAAATAGAACAACGCTATAACGTAATTTTTTTTATAGGATTAAAAGATTATTAAATCAAAAGATAATTATATTTTATATACTTTTTAAGGGAATGGATGGACAGACAAAGTATTGAACTACTTATTAATGCAATTTATAACTATGTTTAGGCTACCGTTAACAGCGGAGCAATGGTTGGACCTAGAAAAGGGATTTCAACGCAAGTTCCCACATGCAGTCGGCGCAATAGATGGAAAATATGTACAAGTACAATGTCCACGTAAATCAGGATCAGATTACTACAATTACAAGCGATGTTTTAGTATTGTTCTTCTTGCTTTGGTCGACAGTATCGCTTTATTTTTGCTGATATTGGGGCAAAAGGAATAATAAGTGACGGTGGTGTTTTCAGAAATTCTTTGTTATGGAAAAAAAATAATTGCAGAAGATCTGAATTTCCCTACCCCTTGTCCTCTGCCAGGTACTAACGGTCCAAATGTTCCATACGTTTTTCTAGGCGACGGTGCTTTCGCATTAGGTACAAATTTAATGAAACCTTATCCTGGAAAACACTTGTGTGCTGCTACACAATTTTTTGAGAAATACTTCAAAAAATATTTACACCCCCCCCTGGTACGACAGATATTTATGATGATAATGGTATACTGGTCGAAAGTGGCTCATGGAGACAAGAGGTAGTTGATAGCTGTGCTATAAGTTTATAAGTTATCAATAAGTATTTTATAAGTTTACCAGGAATGGGACGACGAACAAGTCCACCATGTGTGAAGATAAGGGACACTTTTCGTGATTATTTTGATTGTAATGGGTAATATCTAACTTATCTTTCTTAAAGTACATATAATTTTATATTTTTAATAAAAATAAAATTCATTAAAAAAATATTGCTATTTTATACTTAGTTCCTCTGTATTAATTGTGGCTCCACAGTTGTAAACAGAACCCAAAAACTGGTCCATTACTTCAAAGGCAAACCATATTGGTTTATAAACATCCCCGACGCTCCAGATTTAATAGTACCCGCTATTTTCCTACAGTATCCACGATATGTGGCCATTAATGAATCTTTTTTCGATTTCAATTCTTTGACTGGTTTGCCAATTTCAGATTCAATTCTACTCCAGGCGTCCTGAATAATTTTTTTATCTTTGTAGCTACCATGTTTGGGATCCCAAATAACTGGTTCCCTTTGAAAAGCCTCAAGGAATTTTAATTGGAGTTCTTGGGACCAATCACTCATAATTTACTATTTAAATTACTATTAGTAAATTATTTTTGATATTTTAATTACTATTATAAAATTTAATAAAATAAAAAAAAAACAGTTTGTTGTGACGGTTGAAACGGTTGTGAACTGAGCCACCTGCAAACAGTTGACTAAATTAAAGGACGAGTAAACACGAGAGTGTAGACGTGATACTCCCCCTTTCTCGTACTCCCGCCTAGTGTCCCTTTGACTCGGGCACGAAAAACCGCTTCATGAAGCGAAGTTGGCCAAGGCGAGGCGAGGAAGCACAAGGCGAGGCGAGTAACCTGACCACACTCTCGTTCCTCGCCTCCGTGCTACTTCGCGAGAGTCTGGAGCCAGCATAAGAAGAAAAAGTTTAATAAGTAGAAAATTAGATAGCTACAGGGTGTTTCATAAATGTCCTGAATAAATACTTGGGT
This sequence comes from Phosphuga atrata, assembly GCA_944588485.1. NCBI lineage: Eukaryota > Metazoa > Arthropoda > Insecta > Coleoptera > Silphidae > Phosphuga > Phosphuga atrata. The sequence goes on from OX155895.1 coordinate 42,445,048, forward strand.
ATGCTCCAAGCGCCCAAAATAAGAAAAAAAGTCCCTATAAAGATGTGTCCAGACGCTTCCAATCTGAGTTATAGCTTTTAAAAGGGGGTGGCCTCACACAACATTTTTGCTCAACATCATTTTCATCTCAGACGCAACTAATTATAATTGATTCAAATTGTGTGTGTACTCGTTACTAGTACCGAAATCATGCTCATTTTCGTCTTGATAGCCAACCAGTGACGGAGTATACGGGGAACGACCTTTGTATTTAGGGAGGGTTTTAGGACATATCTTTATTCGGACTTTTTTTCTTATTTTGTGCTCTAGAACACGCCTTAGAATTTCTGCCGGACAGTTATGAAACATCCTGTATAACTGGACTTCAGTGGGCGTCTAAATCACCGGACTTGACACCACTAGACTACTTCTTGTGGGGAGCTTTGAAAAATAAAGTTTACACAACGCCATTTCTTAACTTGGAACATTTAAAAGAAAAAATCTAAAATGCTTGCGATGAAATATCTAGAGAAATGTTTCATGAGGATTCAGTGACCGAACGAGGTTATTAGATAAGTCTTTAGAAGGAGTAGATGGTCTATGTCAGCAGTAAAATTTGTTGTTGTAATTGACTACTTAATTTTGTTTCTATCTATGCTAACTATACTTTTAGTGTGTGGTTTTACTTCAGAGTTGTTTTACTAACTTTGTGTACTTTCTGTGTACATTTAAAATATTTTTGCCACATTTCTATTACATGCATTTATTTAAATAAAATTAAATGGATATTATTTGCTTATTTATTTGTGAATTTGACCACCTGGAAGGTTAATATTTGCGTTTTTCTTTTTTAATAATGAATATATTTGAAGAAATGGAATAATTTATATATACTTATAGCATTTATTATACTTATGGTAGAGGGTACGGCGGTAGCCAAAGTAAAATAGCCAGGTTTCGGTGCGGCAACGAAGAAAAGGGAAGAAGGTACTGGCTGAAAGAAAGGGAGAATTTGTGTACCATATGCGAAGAGGGTATTGACAGGTGGGCACATTGGATGGAAGAGTGCAAAGAGCTAGCATGGGAAGTAGTGAAGAAAAATAAATTTAAAGACTGGGAAGCTTGCATGGATGAGTCAGGTAGTGGGTGGCCCATAATGCGGGAAATTTTAGAGGGAAGGGAGTGATTGTGGAAAGAGTTTAGGGAGGCGGAAAAGTTATTGCGGGCGAATAATTTATTATTTTTTTGTTTCTCCAAGGTGTAGTTTTTAAGTTTGAGTATTTATTTCTTTTTTTATAGTATCTTTTTATTGCGTTTTCTTTTTTTTTTGTTTTGTTTTGTTGTAATTTTGGAGAGTGAGGAAGTCTGTATTGTGTGAATAATAATTCCAGTAAAGTAAATAATAATAAAATAATTTATATATCTTCCAACTAGTTTCGGATTTAGTTAAATTTAAATTAAAAATTAGCCATCTTCAGGGCATATACAGGGTGTTTCAATAAGAATATACGTATTTCGCATGCATATAAAACCTTGTTTCAAAATCCCACACGTTTGCGTTTGTCGTCTTGACTATAAACTAGACAATGTATTCGTTTTTTTCAATAGCCGAGCCGAGGGGAAGCGATCGATAGTTTGGACAAAATTATACTTTGTAATATGTATATTATTTTTGAAACACCCTGTATAATATGAACAGTTGAAACACTGATATGGGGTTTCCAGTTTTGATATCTCATCTGGAGCAGCAGAACTCCCCAAGAAAGTAATCTTATCTTCATTATACACCTTATTCATTTTTTTTTTTATTATTTCACCTTATTCAAGTTTCTTTTGTCAAGTGATGAGTGAGAGGATTCTTGGTCTTCTATGGTGACGTTTTGTACAAGAGGAGGATCAATGTCAGCAGTTTCATCTACCACATCATCATCGTCATTTTCCTCCTGCAACACTCTTATAATTTCATCAGCGTCGCGGTTCTCATCGTCGGAATCTTCGTCATCAAGGTCATCTTCTGATAGCCAACCGTCTTCTAATTGACTCAAGTAAGCTTCAATTTCCCTGTCTTTCAATTTTCCCTACAAAAACAACATAAAATAAACATTTATTAAAAAACATTTTCGCCATAGATTTGAGGTTACTGCATAGTGATGTAAATTTCTGTCACATAGTTTTGGGAAATATATTTAGGATATTTCGATATAAATTGCACATAAAATAACATAAACATTAAAAACATACCTTTTTTTCACTCATTATCAATTTTCTCAGTAGATTAATCTCGGATTAGTTTCCTAAAAAAATTATAAAATCGCTCGTTTCTTCCAACCACGACAAACAGCAGAATGAAAAGTTTAAAGCCTGGTATTTGACAGCGATGTTTGATTTTTTGTGCCAACTGCGTTACTTTTTACGCAGTGGTCGTGTAAAAAGTTGCCAGCAACAATCAATTCACAGTGCACCTGTTTTGTGTACCTTTTTTTGCATTAAATGTTATGATTGAAATTTCCATCATCATGCAAGATAGGGTTAATATTAAAAGAGAAACTAAAACTTTCATTTGCTTGCTAGATTAACAAATTCGACAGAAACACACAATTCACAGCCGAGAAACAGAATAACGATGGGAAAATAAACTTCCTAGATCTTCAAATCCAACTAAAGAAAAACAAACTTGAATTCAACATATATAGAAAACCCACATTCACAGGCGGCATGATCCACAACGAATCCAACCACCCCAGAGTACATAAAGTAGCAGCCTACAACAGCTTCATACATAGAGCCATCAGAATACCTACGAAAGATGGAAAAGTAACTGAAGAATTGAACACAATCAAGAAAATAGCAAATAGAAATGGTTTCACAGAAAAACTTGTTCAAAAATAGTTGCCAACATCAATAAAAAGAAGAGAGGAGACACAAATGAAAGTAAACTGGACTATCGAAAACGGAAACTACATGACACTTACATTTCAGCTGTATCAGGTAGACTAAAAACATGGTTTTCAAAAAGGGGGACTAAAAGTTACTTTAAAAAAAAATATAACAATTGAAAAGAAAACATTTAATAATAAAAACTATATGGAACCAAATGAGAAAAAAGAGAAACAAATAAACTTTAAATTGGGGTTGCAACGATGAATATTTTGGACGTACTATTAGAAATAGTGCGACTAAAGGGGCATATATTAGAAACGGGCAGCTTGATCCCCACCCTTATAAATTTGCAAGGCACATCAATGAAACACAACACTCTTTTGACTCTGAAAAAGAATGTCTTACATGTGTGCTTTATGTATTGGAAAACTGATTACCTGGAGAAACTGGAAATTGATAGATCGAGATGGAACGTTAATAAAACCTGCCTAAAATCACAAAGACGCTAGATGAAGGACCATGTTTGACATATTTTACAATAGGGTTGACGATGATTTGAGTGGACCTAGGAGTGGGTTTACAATTGCCAAATGACAAACATGACTACCCAAGAAAATAGGAAAGTATATGCAAACAAGTTGACAATCGATATCTAACAATAAAATGTGTTTAAAAAAAGTACTAGTTTAATTTTTTTAAGTAAATGTTCATATTATAGATTCCCTGAAGATGGCTAATTTTTAATTTAAAATTAATAAAGCAGAAACTAGTTAGAAGAAAAATAAATTATTCCTTTTCTTAAAACAAATTTAGTATCACCAAAGCAAAACACAAATATTTGCTTTTTGTATTCAAATAAATTTAATATTAGTTTCAATATAAATTATAATGGGGCTTTATGACTTTCGACATTAAACTGAATTGTGAAGTGAAATTTCGACTGTGAAAATCTCTACATTTGATTCCATTGCTTTTATGAATTAATTTATTATTAAACTTAATAAAGACGGAACAAAGCTTGAATATATAAATATACTCAACCTTTCCGGAACTCTATAATACTAATGAGTCTTTTTAGGACTACCAAAAACAAATCTTGTATGAAATTTGTCAGTTATTCTATAGCTTTCAGTCCACCTTCGTGGCACTCAACAAAAACCATAAAAATAACATTGATTTTTAAGATCATGTCTTTCCGATACCTTGAGTGGATAGCCATCTGTGGACGCGTATCGAGATTTATCTCTCATCAGCACAGCTTTGCTTCCATGAACAATATTTTGTAAATCACTCACTTGAAAACCCATGTGTTGATTATCAACATATATTTATTATAGAGTTCCGGAAAGGTTGAGTATATTTATATATTCAAGCTTTGTTCCGTCTTTATTAAGTTTATCTGATTATCTATAATGTTGTATGGTTTTACCAATTCATAATTTATTATTGTTTAATCAAATTTTATCAAATTTTTTAAACGACAAATTCATTAAACGCTCGCCCAACTTAATGGAATTCCCAACATTTCAAATTTAATTTAATTAATTGCAACAATTGTTAAAGCCGGCCTGCGTTAACATTGACATCTCCTAATAAATTCACATTAATTAATTTTATCCACGAGCACCGAATATTTCTTCCAAAGGCGCGCGCTGTTTAGTTCCTTCGCTTTGAAATTAATTAATTTCGCCCGCTGTTTCTAGTTCTAGTCTATTTGCTAGTTCTGAGTGTATGGTGCTCGTCCGAACGTCTCGCCCTATAATTAATACGCGTCGCGGAGCTCCCTAAAGACGCGAAAGCGTTTATAAAGCAACGAAAGCTGAAATAGGAAAACCGGGGTGAATTTTAAGCGATATGCGATAAGAAAATTTAGTTTTCTTGCTTCAATTTTAATTTCATTTCGGAGATGTTTTCCATCCAACGTTTATAATCTTTTATACTTTGCAGACAGAATTTTCAAGTAGTTTACATTGAAACGTTCTGAAAATGAAGGAAAATTTAAAAAGAAAATTCTAAAGACGAGACATGATAATACTCAAGACCAAACCAAACCAGACAAAACATGGTAGGGTGTAAACCAAACCAGATATAAGTATAACAGAGGAATAGTACAGTTTAGTTTAATTTAAAACTTTACTGTTATTGTTTGTAATATATTGATATTGTTTGTAGTAAGTATATTGATTATTGATTTTAGATTATAGATAAGTTTTTAAATTGAAAAGTTTATCTGTAGTAAAATTTGTTTCATGCCAAAAATGGTTGTATTATATATATATATATATATATATATATATATATATATATATATATATATATATATAAGAATACAATAGCACAAGAGTAGTGAAGAGCGCATATGAGCTCAGTTTGGCTCAAATAAGTACAAAGCATAGACGAGACTAGCTACAGACGAGACTAAAAGTTGAGAAATCTATTATCTATTATCTATATACAATTTATTATAGAAGAATAGGCCAGATCAGGGCTAGGTCACCATTTTAGCTGAAGAACCATTTTTTAAATTTAAATTGGGAAGAGGCTCACACAAACAAATTGTTTTTTTCATAAATTACTCAACAACAACAAGAAGAGATTATTAAAGATAAAACCATAAATTCTTTTAAAGTTTAAAATTTATTGTAGAAATACAACAAGTTCTACTTATACATTAAATTACAAAACAACAAGTTGTATTAATACAGGGTGGGCCATTTAACGTGACCTCCCCAAATATCTCCGTTACCTATAAAGTGACGAAAAAATGTCAAAAGGGAGTTTTATTGATTCCGAAGGGCTCACACAGTGGTTAAAAAATCTTTTTTGTCAAGGTTATAATAGTTTCATAAATTTTGTCAAGGTCATCAAAGGTTTTTCAAATGGGAACATGTTAGTTATTTTTAATCAAGACATTGTTATTGTTGTATACAATATATATTCTTGGCTATAATCAAAAAATAGTATTTAATGAGAGAAGTGCAACGACGTGTGTTTGTGCACGATGGTCCATCACATTTCAATTTGGTTGCTCGTGATTTTTGAACAGCCACATACAGAGATTGCTGCATAGGTCAAGGTGAGCCATACGAGTGAGAGTACGAGGTGAGCCATCTCCTGCTCGATCCCCAGACTTAAACCCCCTGGATTATTTCTTATAGAGCTATCTGAAATCATTAGTTGACGCTACACCAGTGAGAAATTTGGATGAACTGCGAAATCGAATAATTGCTGAAACAACGCTGGTGGGTTTGAAAGAGTTCCGTACTGAATGACGAGAAGATTGAATGCTTGTGTCCACGCTGGAGGAAGTCATTTCGAACATTTATTGTAGATTGAGCAATTTTGCATGTACCTCTTGATTATAAAATGTTGTTAGTGTAGCAAATTTTGTTCACTCTGTATAGTCGACACAAAGGGTTTTTCAGAAATAATCATAAGATAAAACATTCTTAGAATATATATATATATATATATATATATATATATATATATATATATATATATGTTGGTTTGTTTTCTTGGGGATTCCCCGTTGATGTTGAGGGTTGGTTCTGAAAAGAACCGGATTCTCGACGTTTCGGCGAACTGACATTCGCCATTTTCAAGAGATATATGCGTCCAATGTAAGTTCGTATGGCACGTCCAATGTAAGTTCGTTCACATATTCCGCAAGGTATTTCGTAAATTCCATGGGAATCTAACGGGATGGTGTCTTTAACGCTGCGTAGCATGGGGGATGTTTTCTGGTTAGGTTTGAAAATGGTGTCGATGTTGTGTCTTTTTAGGATTCTGGCGATTTTGTCAGTTGATCCATGCACATATGGTAGGTATGCTGTGCTAAGTGGTTTCTGGCGTTCTTCAGTTCTTTGGTTACTGTTTCTGTACGACGGAAAGCTCTGGATATTAAGCTGTTTGGATATCCATTTAAAGAAAGAGCTTCTCGTAAGTTCTTCAATTCTTTTGGTAAGTTAAGCTGGTCGGCTAGTCTTTATAATCGGGTGGTAAGAGTGTTGACTATAGATGCTAGTTGTTTGGGGTGATGGTGCGAAAAAGCGTTCAGATATCTGTCTGTATGCATTGGTTTCCGGTAGACAGTGTGACTTAAGGTGCCGTCTGGTTTCTTCTGTACAAAAACATCGAAGAAAGGAAGTCGTTTTTGCTTTTCTATCTTCATTGTAAATTTGATTTGGTCGTGTTGGGAGTTAAGATGGGTAAGGAATTTGTCCAGCTCTGGTCTGCCGTGGGGCCAGATTACAAATGTGTTGTCAATATATCTTAACCAGAGTGTAGGTTTAAGTGTGGCGGGTAAGATTGCCTTTTCCTCAAAATCTGTAAGAAATATGTTAGCTATTACTGGGGATAGAGGTGAACCTATTGGTGCTCCTAGGACTTGTTTGTATATTAGACCATCGTACCTAAAGTATGTATTCTTTAAACAATGTTCTGCCAGATCCGATAAATACTTTACTGGTTTTAATTTCGACCTTATGATGTTTAAGGCCTCGGGGGACCGGTACTTTTGTGAATAAAGATACAACGTCAAAGCTCAAAAGGAGGTGGCCGGGCTGGAGTTGGTGATTTTCCTTATATCTATTAGGTGTTCAGCATTGAATGGTTGTAAACATTTTGCTAAATGTTTCGCAGGAAGTTGGACCGGTGAACCAACAGAGCTTACTATTGGTCGAGGTGGGGCTCCATATTTGTGGATCTTTGGTAAACCATATATCTTGGGACACCGTGATGATTTCTCCCTTGGTATAAGATAATTCATTCTTTCCTTGTCAATGCTGGAGCTTAGGATCTCTTGTCTGGTAGTTTTTTCAAGATAGGTTGTGGGGTCCGTTGAACTGGGTTGATAAGCTGGATCATCTAAAATTGTCTACAGAAAGAGTATACAGAGAAGCCATCGAGATAGAAAAACGAGACTACTGCATCAACACGAGAGACGACTCCTTGAGACTCCCCCCAGCATGGCGACCGATCATATCCACCCTCAAAATGCAATCCCAGACACCCAAGACACATATACGACAAAAAAGACAAACAAACAACGGAACCGAAGCACCGCACACAACGCGCATGACCCGAAGCCAGACAGCTATAAACAGTCGCATCCGACGAACGAGCTCTCAGTATGCGTCTAACGGTTAATCCGCACGGACGCATATATCTTTTGAAAATGGCGAATGTTAGTTCGCCGAAACTATCAACGCTCAACATCAACGCGGAATCCTCGAGAAAACAAACCAACACATGTTTCTATCCGCGAAAACCTCAAATACAACAATATATATATAATATATATATATATATATATATAATATAAATACAATATATATATATATATATATATATATAAATATATATATATATATATATATATATATATATATATATATATATATATATATATATATATATATATATATATATATGTATATATATATATATATATATATATATATATATATATACATGTTGTATTTGAGGTTTTCGCGGATAGATACCTGTGTTGTATTGTTTTCTCGGGGATTCCGCGTTGATGCTGAGGGTTGGCTCTGAAAAGAACCGGATTCTCGACGTTTCGGCGAACTAACATTCGCCATTCTCAAGAGATATATGCGTCCGTACGGGTCAAACGTTCGACGCATACTGTATGCGTCGTATACTGTATACAGTATGCGTCGAACGGTTGACCCGTACGGACGCATATATCTCTTGAGAATGGCGAATGTTAGTTCGCCGAAACGTCGAGAATCCGGTTCTTTTCAGAGTCAACCCTCAGCATCAATGCGGAATCCCCGAGAAAACAATACAACACACATATATATATATATATATATATATATATATATATATATATACATTCTATTAATGGGAGGACAATTGGGAAACCAACCGTTTATTGAGCAATATTATCATCAAATTGATATTCAAGGTCACAATATGCATTTAAGTTTTTAGTTTTCAACTCACATTAATAAATATATACAAAACGCTTATTCTAGCTTAAAGCTTATTTATAAAAATAGACAGGTGCTTAACATAAATGTAAAGTCAATATTATGTGGTACACTTGTACTCTCGACCTTTAATTACTGTGATGGCATTAATAGACCAGGTTTGACCGAGACGGATTCAAAACGTAGTCAAAAAGTCCAAATTTCTTGTTTGCGACTTTTATTTGGTATACAAAGATTTGATCACCTATAAAATTAAAGATAACGATTGGTTAAGCAGGAGCCAGAGGCGTTATATTTACATGGTTTACCACTAGCACGCTATAATAAAAAAATATCACATATCTCTACTACAAAAATAGATTTCGTACGGATGTGCATAATGTTAGTATTATATTTAAAGGTAATTTTACAAAACCACAGCACAAAATACAATTATTTCAGTGCTCTTTCTCTTTTAGTATAGCTAATATATTAAATAAATTTTCTAATAACATTCTTACTCCCGTATGCATAGTCGCTCCTTATCTCAAGGAATAAGGACGCCTTGATGAAAGCTTCCTTGAATCTCTGAGGCTTCCTTGTTTCATAGTCACAAAATAAGGCTTCCTTCCAGAAGGTAGCCTTATTTAGGGATATGTGATTGCTTATGATAGCAATACTACCTCAAATTACTCAAACCGCCAAAGCTGATTTTTAAAAATAACCTTAAAATTGTAATTATTGATGAAGTAAAAAGTGTGCATTACACGAACCGCGAAAGGATGTTATTTGCTCAGCCAATATCAGAAGAAAGCGCAATCGACTGAAAAAAAGTGCTTTTGATTTGAAACGAAAAGCTGAAGCATGGAAAAGGCTAATGACGAAATTTTTAAGTGAAGCGTGAACACAGCATACCAGCAAACAACTGCGAAAGTGCTGGAACAATCTGAAACAACAGTAAGTGACAACAATTTTGTTTCTATCTAATCGAATTGTTGCATGATATTTTCTATTTTAAAATGCTATTAATTTATCAAAAATAATTTCAGAAAACGAGAGTTGACAACAACAATGAAACATCAACATCTCGTGACTGGTGGGGGCCCTGCGCCCGAAGAACGTGTAGATCGAGTATGGATTTTATCCATGAAACAAGTGTAAATATCAACGTGGAAATTGATTGTCCATTTGATAGCACAGTAGCATTTGAAGAACATTGTAAATATTATAAAATGGAAAAATTTATTAGCATTCTTTTAACATTTTCTTTTAACTTTTTCAGGAGACATGGAGTCGACGTCAAGTCTACATCAATTTTATGCAATTGCTTTTCATAATATTTCCCATGAAAATGTACTGAGGCTGATATGACTGCGAGAAGTGATTGAACAGCAGCAAGAGTTTCATTCAATAAAAAAGGAAAATTTCTGAAGCAGAAGAGAAGCTGGACTACCAAAGATTCTACAATAAATTGTACAATAAAAAATATTCCCTATTATATAAAAATAAACATGTTTTGAGCAAAGTATATTTATTTCAAATATTTACATATACACAATTATTAAGCCCACAACTCTCATTTAAACTGGGTTCCATGACAATTTTTCAATGAAAAATTTTTCAATAAAAAATTGCCATTAAACTCGGTTTCCATTAAAAATGCAATGTTATTAGGAGCTGTATGAACGGAGACACGGGCAGCCCAAGATTATTTAATCTCCTTAAATGGGTATTTACCAACGGCAACAGAAGTTCGACCACATCTCATTTGCTAAACTAATATCTTCTTCGAAATAGAACATGTCCTACATTTCGATAGGATTCTGAAAGTCCCGAATGTACCTTCTGGCAAGCCGCCTTCGAAATCTATTTCTTTTCTTATTGGAATTTCCTCAAAACCATGATCAAACTCACTATCATAATTATTTCAAAAACCGTTGTTCATTATGCTGCTTCTGAGGTTCACCAGCATGTCAAAACTACATCGACGACAAGCGCAGGAGTCATATAGAAACGCCACAGCCAACTACAGTGCTGACGGTTTCCTCAAGGAAGCTCGAATCCTTCTTTGAGATAAGGAGCCAAATAAGGTTCCATGAGCTGTCAAGGAAGGTCTATAAAACGCGAAATAAGGAACAGCGTTAAGAGACTTATTTATATATAAGAATTGTGTGGGTAACTAATTGATCATGATTAATTGACTATGTTCGAGAATGCTATAATAATTATTTGGCCTGATTAGCATTTACTTTCATTAAAAATGGTCTTTATTTTCTTTTTATGATACCTCCTTTTAATTTTGGCTTTGTTTTTTGTTATTTTTCTTTTTTATATTTTTAGTTTATTTATTTGGGTTAGTTGAACAGACGCCTTGTCTACTTTTATTGTAAACAGGGCGAACTGAACCTCGCCCCACGGATTGAGTATTTTTATTGATATTATTTTATTATGAATAACGCTTTTATTATTATTATTATCCTCGGATTGCACCCAAAGTGGATGGCGCTAAGTTTTCATGGTTTTCAAATCTTTTTCTTCTTCTTGGCCCAGATTTCCCGCATTTTCTGGGAGTGTGCCTGTTTTCCTTCTTCGGTCCAGGAAGTTCCAGTCTTTTTCTTGGTCTCCTTCTTCACTCCCCACAGGTGTATTTGATGTCTGAGAGTCGTTCTGTCCTGAGTATCTGTGATGTTTGCTGCTTCTAGGTCTTGTGTTACTTGTTTCATCCACTTGGTACTGACTTTACGTTTCTGTAGGAAGTTCAGCGTCTGTTTAGTTAGTCTGGTCTCTGGGAGTCTTGAGATGTGTCCGTAGAATCTAAGTCTGCGTTTTCTGATGTCGTTCTCTATGCTAGACAGTTGTTCCGTGGTTTCTATTGATTGTAGTCTATATCCTTCATCTGTGAGTTTTGGTCCAATAATTTTTCTGATGATTCGCCTTTCTTCTTTCTTCCGGGCTTCCATATCACCTTTATTCGAGGCTATAGTTTCTGATGCGTATAGTATGGCGGGTTTGATGACTGTATTGTAATGTCTGATTTTTGTTTGTATGCCAAGGTTCTTCTTGTTGTAGATGTTTGCAGTCATGCCGTAGCCTTTTCTTATTATTATATTATTATTATTTATAGTTATTATTAACCAAAAATTATAAACTTTTTTATACAAAATTTTTAAGATTTTTAAATTTGGTCCAACCTAAAGAATTGTAAAACATATAAATAACTGATTTGCGAAGCAATTCTTTCAAACTAGGATTGTACTACAAATCAATTAAATCAAGTTGTAGACCAATCGGTGAATCATTTATCTCCGTCGAAAAGCGATCACGCACTATTGAAAAACTATTATCAATTTTACGGATATCACCAAATCTACGAGAATATTAGACTTTTAAATTATTAGCTGTATGATTGTATCTGGCAAAGTTTTCTTCATATATTTTTACCGTTTGCATCGGTCGGGAAACGATCAAACTTTTTGTTAAATAAATGTTGAGAAAACAAATTCCATATCATTTGGAAAACATTTAGGCTTAGGGTCATGAGCATATGCATATTTCTCCTGTAATGTTGTACTAAATATATTTAGATGTCAATATATGCAGGGTGAATGCGAAATCACAACATTGTGACTAGTCAGTTGTGGGATATCCTTGTTATAGTTCTTTTATAAAAAAATGATATCTTCATTAATGACCCAAACTTGTTGAATCAAAACACCCAAAAAACTCAACAAGTGTAAAATGGCAATATGATGACCAAAAGAACACTTGGAAAAACATGGGGACTGAAACCAAGCATGATATACTGGCTATACACTATAGTAGTGAGACCCATTTTGACATATGGCTCCACAGTATGGTGGACCAAAGTGAAGCAAAAACAGGCCATCAAAGAACTTTCCTATGTTCAAAGACTGGCCTGTTTAGCAATTACGGGAACGATGAAAACCGCCCCAACTGCGGCTCTGGAGGTGATCCTAGGCCTCCCCCCTGAATATCTTTATAATGGGCGAGGCAAGGATGGGAGCTTTCAGATGCATATGCATTGGCACATGGGAATCTCTGGCGAGGTCACGACACACCATGATAACGAATGTCATATCAGAACCGTACCTCAATATAGAGGGGGATTCGATGCCTAAAAGGCCGTCATTCAATCCAACCTTCGAAACACATCTACGATAGACAGAAGGCAATCAAATAACCACTTGCCGAGGAGGACTGGACTGGTATACAGACGGCTCCAGGAAGGACAGTGATACTGGTGCAGGAATCTATGGACTGTGTCTGGGGTGCAGCTTATATGTACCGCTGGGGATACATGCCACAGCATTCCAAGCAGAAATACACGCTATCATGGCCTGTGCCCGTGAAAATTTGAGAATGGACTACAAAAGTAGAAACATCCGCATTTTTACGGACAGTCAGGCTGCGATTAATGCTCTAGCGTGGCACGAAATCAAATCCAAGACAGTTTGGAACTGTCTTCAGGAACTAAAAGCCCTGGCAAAGCATAACAAGGTCACACTCGCTTGGGTGCCTAGCCACACAGGACTGGTGGGTAACGAAATGGCGGATAAGCTAGCAAAAGATTGAGCCTGCAAGGCAAACATAATTGCTGAAAGCGGACCCTACATTACAAAGACCACGACCCGAAATAAAATCTGTAAATGGGTAGCAACTAAGCACCGTCTACAGTGAGTCAATTTGAATGGTCTGACACACAGCAAACGAATGGTAGCTAAACCATCGGAAACTCTAACTGCTGAAATCCTGCAACTGCCAAGGAAGCAGATCGCAATTGTGGTAGGCCTAATTACAGGACACTGCCCTCTACGAGAACACCTGCATAAAATGGGTATCTGGAAAGATGAACCTTTATGCAGGTTATGCTATGAGGAGGACGAAACCGCCGCCCATATAATCTTATACTGTGCTTCCATACAAGCTTGATATTACAGCTGAAAGAGTCCCCGTGATAAACATGGCACATAGAATCCTGGACCTAATAGAGGGACTGGATCTATTTGCATGAACAAAACAATGTGGGGAAATTCAATAGGCCAATGGGCCGCAGTGTTTTAAGGGTACCCTCTGTACCCACATTGGTTAGAGAGAAAAAAAAATGGCCCAAACTCGTTGAAGGACTTAGCCACCAAACTTGATTCTGATAAAACATCTTCAACATTTTGTTATTCTCAATCAACATTCTCCAGCAATATTTTAAATGGTCTTTTAAATGATTAAGTTCCTTTGAACAAATATATAAAATTTACTAATTTAACTAAACTAGCATGCATAGAAATCGGCCCACTGTAAACTTTTTATTTTTTTTAGAAACTCTTTATGAGATTAAATAAAGAAATATGTGAAAGCTTCAAAGACAATATAATATGCTTTAATATGAGTTTAAATTTATCAATAATGCTTAACGTTTGTAGGCGTCGCAACCGGTAAACACACAGGAATATGTATATGGTGGTTATAACGAAAATATCAAACTCTTGAACTATTGTAATTATTGCCATTGCAATTGAATTGTTCACATCATTCGTTTTTCATAATTTGGTTGATTTTCCAGAGTGTTAGTTTATTGCATATTACACAGCAAAAATCCACCCAAGTTTTTGTTCTAATTGATAATGGACTTATTATTGATATGGATTATTGATAATGGATAATGGACGAGCTGTTTCTAGACAACTGAATATGACCCGCATCGCGGTTCGAAGATTGTTCCAATGTAATGGAGAAACTAGATCCTTTCATAGATGACCTGGTACAGGCAGAAGGAGATTTACATCGGCTCGAGTTGGCCACTTTATTGTGTCAACAACAATAAGAAAGCGTCACCTTAATGTTGTTCAACTACAACAACAGCTCCGTGAAGAACGAAAAGTGGCTATTATTATGTGGACTCTAAGACTGCAGGATAGTAACTTGACCCCTAAGACACTTGACACCCTTAAATTGCACGTTGCAACAATGGGGGTCTATGTGGGCCTCTATAGTAGCGACCGAGGAAGAAAAGTGTACTGGAGACCAAAGAGAGATTTACTAAATGCTGCATTGAAGAGCGGACTGCATTCATTAGGGTTGTTCCCTATGGTCATGGGACAAGAAGTTTACCGGGTGCTAGTTACATTACGTTGGTTACATTGGGGAAGAAATTATGTTGATGCAAGACAATTCGAAGCTGTAAACCGCAAGTATCGTGCAAGATTTCATTACAGAAATCGGGTTTCGGGTTGAGTGGCCAGCATGCATTCTCGACCTAAATCTGATAGAACATTTGTGGGATGAGCCTAAAGGAAGAATTAGAAGTAACAATAGCGATCTTGATTAGATGTATGCCTATTCATATGAGAGATGTTATTAGGGCAAGAGATTAAGTGGTAATTTAGATAATTGTCAATAACCATAGATATTTTAGTAATAACAAAATTTAATTTGTTTCATGAGTTAATTTCACTATGTTAACCGAAATAAATTTTAATAAATTTAAACTCATATTAAAGCATATTAAATTGTCTTTCTAAAGGCATATTTTTTTTTCAGCTCATTAATAGTTTCTAAAAAAAAATATTTAAGATCTAAAGTTTACAGTGTGCCGATTTCTATGCAAGCAAGTTTGTAACAACTGTGACATGTTCCATATGTAGTATATTTTTGTAGAATACTTGTTAGTGGATAGTACAATAGATTTAAATTATGCTATGGTTAGGATCACTTTCATAAATATTATCTTATATTTTTTTAACTACTCCTGTTTTTTGCACCTGCTTAGTTCGGTGCCGCATCAGTAGTTACGCTTATTAATTTGTTCTATGGTATATTATAATGCAGTAAATAATAGGCACCAGTTGCTTGATGTTTTATTGACTGCATTAAAAGAAGTTCCTCGACTATTTCGAAATTCTCATTACATGCACGTGTAAAAATTAACAACTGTGCAGTGTCAGTTTGGTCCGTACTTTATCAAGTGCAAGAGAATACCATTCTACGGAATCCAACGTAAATGTTAATTGCTAGTTTGTATTAACCTGTATTCAATTCTTCAGGATACAGTTCGTCGAGACAAGCTAATATCCTTAAAATTTCTTTTTATATCGGGCCAAACTATTTTGCTTGCTTCAATCAAACACTGCTTGAACAATTTCCCACCAGAAAAAGGTTTGTAATGTGTGGCTATTTGATAAGCAAAACAAAAACTTGTGTTAGTTGCTGTTTCTTGTTCAAGATTCTGTCGAGTAAATACAGTTTGCTGATTAAATAAACTAATTTATCCGCTGCTTATTTTTCTAGTTTCTGAACTTAAGTTTGCACCATATTCCGAGTGCTTCGTGGTGAAATGTCTTTTGATATTACATTCTTTCAGAACCGAGACAGTTCTGCCGACTTCAGTAAAAAAATATTTTTCGTCCATTGTTCATTAAACGCACGACACTTCTTCATTCATTTAAGTGAAGTCTTCATTGTCTTAGTCGTATTTTATTTCTACTTATTGATATTGACAAAATATTTTTCGACTACGCAAGTATGATGCAAATATTAATTATCAAATTAATTATCAAATGTATGCGTACGTGTATTCGACTAATCACGAAGAAGAAGCGGATGCTAATAATGTAGTTGAAATAATAATTTTAATTAATTTTCCTACATGGGGAAAATTATGTTTGGTAGGCTAAACTTCGTGCGTTACACTCTCGGTGTAACATCCGAAATATATAATGTGCCAGTATCATCACATAATTTAAAATAATTTTCTTCTATGTATTTGTCGCGAGTCGTGGAGATCCGCATGCGGCCCGCGGACCGTAGTTTGCCTAGCACTGTACTAGATGCTAGAAATTAATATTTTCACAATGCCACCCCATGTGCGGGGACAAAAGAAAATTATGAAATTGTTTAATATTTAATCTAAATAAACAAACTGAATTGCTTTTATGTTCTTCTCTACATAAAATAAAATTTTGAGTGGGATCACTAAGATTTTATTTCGCTCAATGGGGAAAAAAACTCTTAGGAGTAGAATTTATTAGTTTTCAATTTGAATAAAATAAAATGCTGTAGGGAACTGATAGCCCAAAGAGCCGGAGGCGCGCACAAAGGGTCGAAAGAAAGCGAGTATCGAAGACGAGATGATCATTTCACGCTTCATGCTTGTTTTAATCCTTCGCATCCGGAAAATTCGCCATCCGAAAAAATTATCTTTATATTTAATTTAATTAATGCCGAAATGAATTTTCCCTAGTTGTAGGAAAGTTCACCGACAACAATTTATCAATTAGAAAGTTCCCCGACCCACAAGTAATCGAATAGATAATTCTCCGACTCGATTGTCTAAGATTGAATAAAATAAATTATTATTAAAAACCAAGAAACTTTGTTACTCAGTAAGAAATGGTATACTTTGAGTGTATTCTTCAAAAGTTATATTTTTATAATACATGTATATGTTACCGTAAATGACCGAAATTACAGAATGTCGACTTTCACCGGTGAATGTCAACACATGACTTTGTTGTACATTCGGACCCTCACCGGTGCATGTCGACAATCACAGATACGCTCTGGTGGAGGTCCAAAATCGAGATGCCGACAGAGAGGCGACTGGCTCTCTCATGCCAAATATTTTGTTCTGCTGGGAGTCAATCAGCTTTATCAGTCTTATGTTGCAAGAAATAAGATTTGAATCACATAATTGAGTAATTTTGTTATAACCATTATTTTCGTTTCTCATTTAGATTGTACAGTGGGTTTTAAATTATTCTCCTCTCAGTTCTTATTATTATATCTTATTATACTCCTCTCAGAAGGAGCGGCAAAAAGATACGTCACCCTTGCACCCTTGTACGTTTTATAGCGACTGAATTAAGGAGAAGAAAATATAAATCTCCGACTTGTTCAACATTCACCATTAGTGCATGGTCAATGTCGATATTCACCGGTGTAAGTCAGAAATAAGGGTATTTAGCAAATATTTCGGACATACACCAAGCACCTATGTGAATGTTGACATTCAATGGTAAAAGTCGACATTCCCAAAATTTCGGTCTTTCACGGTAACATATTCATTTCGTTAAAAATGTTAACAACATCAGTATAACATAATCAATGAAATCTTCAAAATCTATAAACCCAAATATTTTTTAATCAGATTAATTTAAAAACAAAAATATTACAAATGATTTTACATTTTACACTAAAGAATATATCTATTTGCAGAGTTTGGTGAATTATCCATTCGACTAACTGTAGGTAGGTGAACTTACTGTACGTGAAATCTCTACGCGAGCAATTTTTTTCAGAAACTTTTGATGATCTAGAAATCGGAATAACGTGAACGGTACCACAATAAATAATATAAGATACGCAGACGACACAGTGATCATAGCAAGCAACCAGCAAGACCTACAGCTACTAATGAACAACATGAACAGAAAGAGGTAAGAGACCGGACTAAGAATGAACTGATCCAAAACAAAATGCATGGTTATAAGCCGTAATAATCAGGCAGGAGCGTCCACCACGGTCGAGGGAGAAAAAATCGAGATAACTACAAGTAGGAAATACCTAGGCACACTAGTAAACGACAGGTGGTACCCACTACAAGAAATCAAGAGTAGGGTAGAACAAGCTCGACAGGCATTAAACAAATTACGTCCCATGCTAAGCGATAAAAACCTAAATTTAGAAATCTGCCGCAGAATGGTCAAATGCTACGTTTAGTTCAACTGTATCGAGCAGAAACCTGGACGACAAAGTACCATCCGTTAACAAGATCACATTACCACATTACCAAAGAGGAGGTGCTGAGAAGTGCAGAATTAGACAGATTAATATTCAATAGCAGAACTCTGCGCAAGAGCGGGTATCTGGGTCAAATACTAAGAGGGCAAAAATATCGAATTCCCGAGCTCATACTCGAAGGAAAGATAGTAGGCAGAAGGGGCATCGGACGTAAACAGCTATCATAGCTTAATGCCATCAGGAACTGGACCGGAATCAAATAGTTTGGTGACATGTGCAAAGCACCAATAAATAAAACATTAACAATTATTCAATAAATGATCATTCGCCAACGCACATAGGTGTAAGGCAACGGAAGAAGAAGCACTTTCTGGTCGGTGAATTGTCGCGGTGAACTTTCATTCGGTGAACTTTCTCCCCTTAGGGTATTGTTATTAAGAAATTTTCCAAAAGAAACTATGATGTCTTAGTCATTTCTTGTCTGTCAAGTTAGTAATACTTGGCATTGAAATAAAGTTAAATTTCGTTTTTGTTTAACATTCTTCTTGTCTTGGAGATTCTAAAATAACAATAAAACTAAACGAAACTTATAGAAAATTAAATTTTCGATAAGAAAGCTTACTATTTAGTATTCTTAATGCGTCAATTTGGGAATAAACAACTTTGAAAAATGTCAAAATATTTTTGTTTTCGTTTCTGTGGCTCCAAAATTTAGCAAGTAACCCGGAAACTAAGAATAATTTTGAAAAATGTTTCAGATAAAACTTGTAGAGATTGAAATTTCCCATAATATACCTATTTATTTGGTGAATTTTGTTGTGCTAGTTTGGTAATGATCTACTTTGAAAAAAGTCAAAACTTTATTTTTCACTTCTCTCAAAACTGTGAAGATAAAATTGTTTAAAATAAAACTTTGGTAAATAAAACGACGGGTCTGGTTGACTGACTGCTGGTTGAGTCTGGTTGAACTGGCTGCTGGCTGAGTCTGATTGAACTGTTGTCACTCGCTGACTGTATTGCTTGACTTCCCGAACTTCTAGCTGAGTCTGGTGGACTTGGTCCACTGGCTCGACCGATGTGACTGAGTCCACTGGCTGGACTGGACTGGACTCGTTGGTTGGTTACGCCTGACCGTTGAACTGAACTGGAGTCGAATGGCGCCGGACTGTTTTGCTTATTTGGGGGTCCAGGTATTTATATTATGTGCAGGTATACTGGTCTTGGGGTTGATTATTTTTCTACATTCGGCTTTTTTTTTGTTGCTTTGGTGATTACCGACTCTCGGGAAAAACATCTTGTCGTAATTTCGTCGGGGATTACACCATTGACCATAATAAAATATTTTTGGAAATCCGTCCGAAAATATTTGGGTAATCACCTTAATGCCCTCGTAAAACTAAAAATACAAATGTTTCTTTATGTGCTCGAGGATTACATTATCGAGCCTAATAAAATATTTTCGGAAATTGTCCGAAAATATTTGGGTAATTATTGTCATGCCCTCGTAAACTAAGAAATAAAAATTGAACGACTCGTTGCCGCTGCACTTTTTATTTGAGAATTACATTTCTTATCGTATTTTATATAATTTATATAGATTTATATAAGATTTTCTCTCTGTCAAGTTGTTAGTAATTAGCCCTGAAACGAAGTCTAAACATTCTTATTTTTATGTTTCTTATTTGAAACATTGTCACAGAAGCTTGATAATTGAATTGTGAAATCCATTTTGCATCATGTTAACTTGTTTAATTCAACAGTTTTATTTTAATATTGTATATTTTTATACGGGATCTAAAATTGAAATAGCTAATAAATTTAACGAATCTTGAAACCCTTACGTTTCCGAAATAAACGTAATGGTAAGAATGAAGTAGCAATCGATTTGAGAATTAGCGAAACCGTCTGTAAATGTTTCCTCAATCGGTCTCGCGAATTGTGCTAATTAATTCCTCTCGGCGATAAATATGGTTCCGCTCTCCATTAAAGCACTCGATACGTTCTGCACTAAACAGTTCACTTACTGAAATTATTGCCGTATTTTTTCCTTACAAAAATAAACCGTTTGCTGTATTAAAGTGTTTTATTCAATAAATGGAATCTTGTACGGAATTCTTAATAATATGAAGCATTGTATTAATTTGAATTACTCTTTTTAATAGACGAATCATGTCAAGTACAATAAAAAGATTTTAAATGTTTTATCTACTAGCTACATATTTTTTAATTCAAATTTTAGAAATCTTAAAGAACTAGAAAATATATTAGTAGTATAATTTAATTTGATAAAGAATTAATTGTTTTAGCCTTAACCATATGAAACGACATTAAAAATATTTAAAATAACACATCTTATGTGACTTGTTTCCTCAGATCGTTTGTCAACAACTCTTCGCAATTCAAGAATTAAAAAATTACAAGGCGTGTGTGTGGTGAAGACCATGTATTTACAGAAATCTGGAAAAATGCAGGAAATCCTGCGGTCATAAATCTTAACCAACATCTAATTGAAATGTGGATCACAGAAAAAAATCCAGAGTACTGGACCTCGGGAATAATCCATCCATTATTTAACAAAGGAGATAGAAGCAACCCAGATCATTACGGAGGAATAACCCTTTTAGACTGCACATACAAAATTTTCTCCTGCATAATTTACAATAGAATAAAAAACATTTTGGAACCACAACTTGGAGAATATCAAGGAGTAAACTAATAATAGAGTATTACAAGTATAGAAGCAAATAGTTATTCATCTCATTCATAGATTTAAAAAAGCATATGATAGTGTTCATTGCCCACACTTCTAAAAATCCTTAGATCATATGGTGTCCATCCCAAACTGATAAGACTTATTCAGCTAACTATAACTAACACAAATTCAAGGGTCAGTTCAAAGTTCAGAGGAGAAATTTCAAGAGCATATACAATAAAAACAGGACCAGACAAGGTGATGGATTGTCCCCTTTGTCTTACAATGTGGCCCTCGATTACATCATGACAATCTGACAAAATGAAAATCCATGTGAAATCAAAATTGGAGCAAAATCATCAATAAGAGCAAACTGTCTTGGTTTTGCTGACGATTTACCTCTATTAGCTCTTGACATGGAAGAAGTTCGTGCTCAGATCACAAGTCTCCAGAAAATAGCTTCTAAAATAGGGTTACAATTATCCTTTGAGAAAACTAAAATCATGCCAATGAAACCTTTATATATGATCAAGCAATTAACATTGTTCTACAATTTAAGTATCTTGGAGAAATCATTTTACACAACTTGGGTGAGAAATCAACATGGATAAATAGAACCAACACATTGAAAAGAGCACACTTTCTAACCTGATCAACATATTATAAGAAATGCCTGTCAATAGACACTAAGGTCGAACATTACAAAACTGCAACTCTCCCGGAAGCAACTTATGCTTGGGAAACTCTGTTAAATACAAAACCAAATTAAAAATGAAAGAAGAACCGATCAACTCCTCAAGACTGAACGAAGAATTATCAGAATATGTATCAATAAAAAATAGCAGGTTGATGCGGTCTGGAGAATCCCGCCTAATTAAACTGTCTATCGTGAGATTGACCCAATCACCAGCACAATAAAGAAGAAAACAATATCATATTTCTTTCATGTCTTATGGCTGCCCGACAACAGGATTTTAAAACAACTAGTGATGAGAAGTCTCGGAAAGAAGACAGGTGGACAGTGGGCCAACGAAATTCAACAAGATCTTGAAAAAGTCGGACTCAAAATTACTGATGCAGAGAACAAAAGCAAAATTAACACTCCTTAAGAATCAGAATTTTTCGGCAGAAATGACACATAGAGGACCAGCAGAGATTTCAGACGAGTTAGGAAAATTGCGTTCGGAAGGAATAAAAAAGTACTGGGCTGAGCGTAAGAAGTCTTCACTTTTCTTTGGAGATTGGACTACTCAATCTTCAAAGAGAAAGTGAACATGAAATGACTCAAGTGGTCCAATGTGGCCACTCAAGTTAATAATAATAATGACTATAGTTTCACTAACACAGTAGCATCTTCAGATCTACTACAAACATTTTACAATTATCGATATTTATACAATTTTAAAATGGGATATGCCATATTTTTATTGGTGGATAAATTCCGTTTCTTCATTGAAACAATTGCTCGAACTGTTGTTAATGGTTTTCTCGATATCTAAAAATTCCAGCAGGTCCAGTTTTAATCAAAGTTGTGTGCTGAAATTTTGTGCCGAAGAAAAGACATTGATATGAATCCCATATCTAAGGGAGATTTCTGAGAAGGTAGGAAACCTAATCATTGCTTTCAAGAACCACAATACCATTCAAAACCTGTCATTTGCAGTCATAAACCACTCTGTTATGCAGTTATAAACCAAAAATAAATCTGTTAAATAAATCAGACGTTTATCAACTCAATTGCGATGAATGCAGCGGTACCTACATAGGCCAAACAGGAAGAAACTTCGAAACTCGGTTTAAAGAACAGAAACGATCGTTACGCATGGAAAACCATTACTCTACCTTAGCTAATCATATAATAATAACAGGACATCAAATTTCGGCACACAACCATCCGACATTATTACACCTCCAAGAAAAAGGATTAAAAGTAAACCTTCTAGAATCTTTAGAAATCGAAAAAAACATTAACAACGGCTCGAGTAATTCTCTCAATGAACAATTAACACTCATAACAAACCCTTAAAAATATGGCAAATTCCATTTTAAAATTGTATAGATATCGATAATTGTAAAACGTTTGTAGTAGATCTAAGATGCCACTGTGTTGGTAAACCTATAGTCATTAATAAACGATCTCATGAAACAAGCAACATAAATAGTTTTATTTGAAATATTTTTAATTTGATATTCTAGCCTTTATTAAATTGTATATAACGTGGGTGTACAGCCAAAAGTGACGAAGCCAAAAACTACCAAAATTTGATTTAAAAGACTTCTTCATTTTAAGCCCAGAATGTTATGATAAGCTACTATTCTTTAAACCAGTGGTGGGGCACCTCCGACCCGCGGGCCGCATACGGCCCGCAAAGTCATTTTAGCTGGCCCGCTAGTGAATACGTTCCTATGGCAGTCATAATACGCCGACATCGTGTTGACGTATTTCAGACGAATTTTGCATTTCGTGAGGGGATTGTGATTTTTTCCTTGTTGCACATGCGTGACTCTTCCTCGTTCTTTTTGGTTCTTCGTGCGCAAACGTGAGTGATTTAGAAATTAAAACTTGCATGGTGTGACATCCCACAAATGGCGAATATAAAGAAAAGAAAAGTGGATGCAGAATGTCGGTGTTTTCAATAAAAATGGACATATTATATGATAGCACCAGACAAAGTAAAATTGATTCAGAGTGTTAGTTTGTCGCGGAGAATGATCTCAGATCGGATTACTGACTTACACAAAATATTAACAAAGGGAATTCTGAAGGGATCTACAGAAGTTATCTAATTTTTCTCTCTGGATTGTGACGAGACAACGGACATAACAAATACTGCTCAACTGGCCGTTTTAGTTCGTGGAATAAATGCGGAGTTTGACACGCGAGAAGAACTGCTGCAACTGGAAGCCATGCATTGCACTACAACAGGTGAGGACTTGTATGAGAGACTTGTTCTATCAATGAAGAAACTTGAGCTAGCCTTTGAAAAGTTAATTGGCCTTACTACAGATGGCGCTCCATCCATGGTTGGATCGCAGAAAGGATTAATTGCAATTGTAAAAAAAGAAATGAATCGTCTCAGTCTTGACCCAAATGATTTAATTATATGACACTCCATCATACATCCAGATAGCCTCTGTGCACAGTCGTTGCGGCTCGACAATGTGATGTCAACAGTAGTATCATGTATTAATTTTATCAAAAGCAGAGAGCTCAATGGCCGCCAATTTAAGGAATTTTTAAATGAACTTGACTCTGAGTACGGTGATCTTGTATTTCACTGCGAAGTACGGTGGCTGAGTCGCGGGAACATACTCATTAGGTTTTACTAACTGCGTGATGAAGTCAAGCAGTTCATGGAGATGAAGGGAAAACCTGTCAGGGAACTCAGTAATAGCAAGGGGCTGTGATTCTAGCAGTGATCTAGCGTTTACGGTGGAAATTACTAAGTACCTGTCAGAGCTAAACGTCAAGCTGCAGGGTCCAACCCAGCTTCTCAGCACACAGTCCCAACTCCCATTCAATCGTAAAATCATTTGAAGCCCAATTAAAGCTGTGGAAAGTGCAACTCGAAAGGAATAACAAGTTGAATTTCCCTACGCTGGAAGGACAAAAGCCTTCTACGACATTTGAGTATGCTGGTGAATGTGCGAAACTAATTGAGGTATTTAATGAAAGATTCAAGGACGTGAAAACTGAGCAAATTGAATTGAACATCTTTGCTACACCGTTCGAGATGAACCAGCTGATGTGCCTGATAACCTCCAACACGAAATCATTCAGCTGCAAACTAATGTTGAGCTGAAAGCTAGATACAACAATCTCCCACTGCTCGAGTTCCATAAACATTACAAACGCAATGATCAATTTCCCATTTTGAGGAGACATGCATTGCAATATGCATCTGTATTTGGAACAACTTACTGTTGCCAGCAGTTCTTTTCTAAACTTACGATCGCAAAGAATCGACTGCGTTCCAGATTGACCGACGTTAACCTGGAAAATCAGTCGCGAGTAGCTACATCATCAATATCAGCTAATATCACACTACTCAGCAAAGAAATGCAGTTCCAGCCATCACATTAGCAATGAGTTAATTATGTTAAAAAATGGATATATTTTATGTTTATTTTTTATTTGTTTATTTATAATATTTTTTTTTGTTGAACAATAAAAACTAAAAAAAACTATTATAATTATTTGTCTCGCCCGCGAATGATGTTATAAATTTCTAAATGGCCCTTGACAGAAAATAGGTTCCCCACCCCTGCTTTACACGAAGATAGCAAGAGTTATTTGGACACATCATCCCATTTCGGTCAATTTTTGACCTGGTCACTTTTGGCTGTATACACACTGCATATTTATATATACATCTTTTATTGGCCTAATAAAACCTATTGACAATGCCCTAATATCTATAATGTTATAAAATTGTGTTTAAAAGTTAGAAAGGTTATCAAATGAATTTATTCCATTACAATTCTGAATTTATTGGTATAAATTTATTGGTATAACTTTTAAATTGTAGAATTAGTTTTGTTCCTTTAATTGAAAAGTTATATATTTATTGAATAAACAAACTAACATAACCTACATGTTAAGATTTTTTCCCATATAATTATTATTTTAACAATCTAACTAGTATATTTATTATTGGAAGCATATATGATTAATTCCAAATATTTCAAACTATAATTACATTTGTTTTACAACTTTAAATTTAAATTCTGCGAAACAAACAAACATTGAAAACAAGAAAACAAGAAAACGAAAGAGTTTTTAATTAATTTCAAAAATAATCCTTTCCCTTTTAATTTACAATCAAAATATACAATTTCATACAATTCATTCACTTTAGTGCGGAATAATTTAGTGCGGAATAATTTATTGGCGAAATTGTGCATTACATTGATTGCACTTTCATTATTTCAAAATGTTGCCTTCGAAAAAAATCTCAGGCAATAAATATTTCGCTATTCAAATAACCAATTGAATTTTCTTATAAATCCTTCATTCTAAATTTCTTTTTCGTACTAGTATTAACATAGTTTTCAAGAAACTAATATGCAAAGGAATGTATACATTTAACATAAATATAATAAGATATCGGTTTTATTGACAAATCGTTTATACGTGTATATGTTTGAAATATTGAACGTTTTCTACGATTGAATCGTCGGAAGCTTGGGTATACATAAATTGTGTTAAGGAAAGTTAAAATCGCATGCCAATCTTAATAAAAAAGTTGAAAAGCCAGCAAAATACATTTTCACGTTCAGTTGAAAATGTTTTTATTGATCAATTTTCTGTTTAGCATTAAGCGGATCTATATAGATCTAAAAAATTACAGAATTGCTGATGTCTGGATTTATTTTTATGATTCTTTTATTCATCATAAACCAAAATGATGGGGGAAATATCGTTATACCGTTTTATTTTTGTAGTATTGGTAGTAATAATAAAGAATTCGTTTTATATTTTTTATCACAAAAATTGCGAAATTATATTCCGAGATAATATTGAAAAGACGAAATATTGAAAAATGTATCGAATAAAACATGAAGATAAATAAATTTTTTATAACAAATACTTTTATTTACTGAGATTTTGTCTGTCAAGTTAGTAATAATTAACCTTAAACAATGTAAAAACATTATTATTCTTTCAAATTTTAAATAAATGACATGGGAAATAGGCAAAACTTTGAAAAATGCTTTAAATAAAACTTGCATAGAACTGAAATTCTAACAAGAAATCTTGATATCTTGTATTTTAATTAAGATTCTTTAAATCGATAGGAGTTTAGAATTACATTTTGAATAACTTATTAGAATATTTTAAACTTTGATTTATAAACTAGAAAACCATCCTCATAAGAGGGAAATTTCCCAAAATATTAGCACAGCTCAGGGAAACAGCATTGATAGAGGTAAATAGCTGATGTAAGTGGGCAGGCCTTCATGTAAATCCGCTAAAATCCCCTATAGTAAATTTCACAAAATATGAGAAAATTGTGGGGGTTCGATATTTTCTACAATGAGCGTTTAAAAGTAACGGAGGAATTAAAATATCCAAGTATAAGCCCGGATGTCAAACTGACTTGGAATCAACACCTTAAGAAAACCACCAATAAGTGTAAACTGGAATTGATGATGACCAAAAGAACACTTGGTAAATCATGGGACTAAACCAAGCTCGATATACTGGTTGTATGCTATGGTAGCTAGACCCATTCTATCATATGGCTCCACAATATGGTAGAGGTGGATCAAACTAAAACAAAAACAGGCCATAAATGAACTCTAATCTTCAAATATTGGCTTGCTCAGAAATTGCAGGATCGTTGAGCCAAACCTCAATGGGAGAAGATACAATGCCAAAAAAGGCAAAACACTATGTCAAGGTAGGCTGGACTGGTATACAGACGGCTGGGGTACAGTACCGCCCCTGTAGTAGAGTTTATATGTGCCCCTCAAAGGTTAAAGTGCTTACTATTAACCACTTGCGCTAGCAAGAAATTCACAGACGCGTGTGCCAGAACGGTCCAGTGTAACTCGCTAGGAGGCGTCACGTAGAGTTCGATGCGTTAGAGAAAACGGAAAAAGATTTGTATCTTCTCAACTAATTTACCTTCAACCTAGGACTTCTAATAGTTTTTAGGAGGGAGTATAACGCATAGATTGATAAAAATACACAAATATAAATATGAACGTGCAAAGCACAAGAAATTACTATATGGATGTGAGGTCCGGAGAACGAAAGAGGAAGACAAGATCAAAAGGGTGCAGCTAAAGTCTTTCAAGAAAGTGTTGAAACTTGATAGATCGACGCCTGATCACATTGTCCTTCTGGAAGTGAGTGCGTATAAAGTAGCACTAATTGCTGCGGAAATAGTGATCAATTTCGAATGTAGAGTGGATAGGTTATGACATGAAAGGATAATAAATGAAATCTTTAGAGTGGTGAATAAAGAGGGGTTAAGTGGTAGAAGAGAGAGTTATTGGAGGTTGAATAAAAGGAAACTTATGAGATAGGCGGGTTATCATCCGAGGGGTTGGAAAGGAAAAAAATGAAGGAAATGATACTAAGAGACGTTTTATTAGAAGTGGACTGCCAAAAGGGCCAATTCAAAATAGTGGCTAGCAAATATAACAAAGGCTACAGTCAGTTACAAGTACATGGCTGTCTTCCTTTTTATTTGAGCATATGTAAAGGGTCGGAGGACAAAAGCTAGGACGAAGGCTAGTCAGTGTTGGCGAGATTTAGGTGTGGTAATGAAAAGCGTGGCAGGAGACATTGGATGAATGAGGAAAGTAGAAGGTGTATTGCGTGAGGGATGAAAGAGGATATGTGGAGTCATTGGTTGGAGGAATGCTCGATGGCGGCGTGGAATGAACAGGAGAGAAGGCGAGGGAAGCATTGAAGTGCATAAACGAGAGCGGGCAGGGACTGTGGTTTTTAATCAGAGTGAAAAAGGGGAAAGAGCAGGTGCACGGGGTTAGATTTTTTAGTGTTGCGGTTTGATTTGTAAAGTCTATTGAGTAGGATTTGAAGAGTAGGTAGATGAGGGTGGTAAAATTTCCTTGTTCTTTTTTATGGGGTTTTAGTTATAGTTTCATACTTTTGTTTGCTTATTCTATAGGTTTTGTATGGTTTTGTAAATTTTTTTTTTATTATGCCCATAAATGTTATGTAAGTACAAATATGAATAGTATATATGTTTGCTAATAATCATGGAAAGTGTGGTATTGCTCGAAACAGTCTGGAACATGTAATGCTACAAGGTATGCTTAACATACCCATATAGTTTCACTACGTTTTTTGTGTTTGGCACACATGCACATTCGCTATGGATTTTTATTGGCAATTGTGGGTGGAATATTGCTCGGGAAATGTCCCCATTGATTTGCCTTTAAATGACAGGGTGTGCTACCAACATACATCGTTCCAGGTTTTTTCATTTTAGAATATGTGTTAAATATTGACAACTGTACGCTATGCAGTGCGATGATAATCTTTGCTCTGGAAAACACGAAGCATTAGTTGTCACCCGTGCCAAAGATGAAGAGGGGGAATCTTGTCGTTCTAATAATTAGATAGTGTAGTATTCTTTCTTATATTGGATGGAGAGGTCGCACTATCTCGCGATATGTGGTCTGGATTTATTTCCTCTAATATAACTTAACCTAACCATCTCAGCATGAAAGGAAAAAATCGTAAATCTCAGCCGACGTGCCACGCACGTCGTTGGCGTTTATGCGACAAAAGCATTACGACGTGCGTGACACGTCTTTCCAGCGCAAGTAGTTAAAATAGATTTATCCTCTCCGTTGTGACCATAAATGGGTTTCGAATCCAGCCTTCAATATTATCAATATCTGAAAAATATATTTTCAATTCGTTGGACAGCTGAGAAAAAAAATCAAATTCAAAATAATGTATTTACATTATGTAAGTACCTGAAATAAGCAGGCCTAAATGAAACATGTCAAAAATAATAGTAATAATACTACAAAATAATAATACAAGGGAATAATAGTAATAATAATACTACTAGATAAATACATATATGTGAAATATCTAGGCAATTTCTATAATTAAATTTCAAGTTTAAAGTTAGGAACTATGAAACACAAAGAGCTTTAAAACAATAAAACAAAAGCAATAAAGATATAAAAAGAAATAAATTAATTCCGATTTCTGTTCTGCCCAGCAAAATATTCATCCATGCTGTATGGTTCGATAGTATTGATGAATTCATATAAATATTTCTTTATTTGGTTGTGCATTTGTTTGTTTTTTTTTTGGGTAGGTTATTGTATAGCCATATGAAATTGTAAGCATTTTTTCTGTCAGCGACAGTTTATGTTGGGGAAACTCGTACAGCTCTTTCGTGTACCTAGTTTCCCATACATTTTGTTTCACATATTCCTTAAATATAATTAAAAATAAAACGTAAATAAACGTAATATAAACGTAAACTTTCAAGAACATATGTTTCCGTGGTTGTTGGATCCTAGTTTCTTTTAATTTAACCCTACAGTCTCCGTATTTTATGTTGCACAAAATTCGTAGTGGTTGTTTCTGTATTGTGAAAATTCTTTTGATCTGAAGTCCATTAGAGCTCTAAGATGGCTGTGAAAATTTGAAAAATAGACCAATATTAGGGTTTCCAAATTTAAATAGGGTTTTAGAGTACACATAGCGAATACCGCTCTATTCACTTTGGTTGTTAGTTGACTCATATGCGTTGACCAACCCAGGGTCTCATCAATATGGATTTCTAAAAATCTTACTGAATGTTTAATCTCTATTCTGTAGCCTACTTACCTACCTTAATATCGTGTGGGTAGTCAATAGTGCTATAATTCCTTTTAAATACTATTATATTAGTTTTGGTATTATTTACCATCAGTCTATTTTTGCTGAACCAATGTCCAATTTCGGTTATTGCATTATTTGTTGTGGAGTAAATATAATCCACTGTTCTGTTCATAATTAATAGACTAGTATCATCTGCGTACTGACTTATGTCGTTGCGTGTATTTATATTATAGTCTGGTAGGTCGTTGACCTACAGGGTAAACAATAGATGACCCAATATGCTGCCTTGTGGAATACCTACGTTCAATGTTCTGGGCTGTGATAATATACTACCATGCTAGGTCTCTAATTTCGTGATTTGCCGTCGATCTTTCAGAAACGAGGCCATGAGCTCAAGAGCCACTCTTCTTCCATCTTTTCTAAGAGTATAGTATAATCGACTAGATCAGTGATGGCGAACCAATGACCCGCGGGTCAGACACTGACCCACGCAAGCTGTTTGACTGACCCACGATTGCTAGGCAACCATTTGTTTGTTTACGCGGGTTTATTTAGGTTTTCTAATTTCTGTGGATAATTTATATTCTATTTGTATTTTTTCAATCACTGCATTGACACAGCAGCAATTTAAATGCTGTCTATAACCTTCAGTTTGATCATTACAGTTCAAAAATTACGCAAATGACGACAAACGCGTTTGTAGTATTTGAAATAAAGCAAATGTATTGTAAGGTTTTTTTTAAGGTTTTTTTATGTTCAGTTATTTTTGTAGAAAGAGAGTATTCTTAGAAGTCAGTTCGATCCATTTCGAACGCATTTAAAATTAATGTGTATTGATGTGTATGAATATTAGATATTTAATAAAAAAAAATCTTCTCAAATTATTGTATTCTAAATATAAATATTGTTAATTGTAGCATTGTACTAAGTCGGCGATAAAACAATTAAAAACTAGCGATAGAAGTTCCAGGCCATATTATGTTGAATGGTTTGAAAATATGGTGTGATTGAAAGGAAAAAGTGGTTATATGTTAAAGTGACCACACGTCCCGATTTTGGCGGGACAGTCCCGTTTCTTGGAGGAAAGTCTCGCGTTCCGCCAATTTTTAAAAATGTCCCGCTTTTAGAAAATATCTGCATCTCTATTTTAAATGTACAGTAGTGCATAATAATAGATTTTTTCACATATTGCCATAAAATCTCCTTTTTTAATGTCAAACAATGAAATTTTTTAATATCCTCGAATTGAACTGTCCATTCTTCAAGATATTCCAAGCAGTTATTATAAAAATTTCTAACTTCTTTCAGAAAATCCGGTCGTATAATGGCACCTCCTTCTGAAATTTTCATTGGGTAACATTAAAAAAGGATATATTATGGGAATACGTGTAAAAATCTTTAAAATATATTAATGTGGTGTTAAATTGGTAAAAAGATACGTTACTGATGAAAACATTAAATGTTACTGGTCTGCAGATGTGGAAACAGACCAGAAACCGACGGAGTTATTGCTTCATTTTAAACAGAATAATATTTGTTTAATTAACAAAATATTTTGAAAATTGTAGAATACGCGCTCTCCCTTCCAGGAACAAATGCAGCATCAAAAAGTGTTCAGTATCAATAAAATATGGACAACTCAGAAAACATTGAACATTAAAATCTATACTAAGAGTAAAAATAATTTGACAAATTCATGTGAGAAATTTCACGACATTTTAATAAATGATCCGAATATTCACTCGGATCAAAAATTTGACCGTGAAAGAAAAATACAGTATTGTATATTTATAGACAAGTATATGAATGTATTCAATAATAGTAGTTTATGATATAAGTGTGTGAAGAAGGGCTTTTGTGCATGAGTGCAACAAATCACTGATATAATAGGTTAAAACGTTCAGCGCCTCCGTGCACAAAATTGCTAGCTAGTAAAAACGCATAGTGACGTGAACACTGTTAGGTCATTGTCGATGTACTCTAGGTTAACCTAGATTTAATCCAGATTGTATTATGGTTAAGATAAGTTATGTTAGAACCAGATAAATCCAGACTGAAAGGCCGAGAACTCTTGATTCCAAATAAGAAAAGTTAATTCAAATCTAATAAACGTCAGAAAATTCATTTTCACTATGTCTATGGTTTTTGTTTAGTAACGCAGGTTAATACCATAATAACAACAAATAGAAATCGTTTAATAATGAAATTCAATTTGATTTACATTGGACATTTACGCACGATTTGGATAGTTTTACACACGATTACAAAAATGTATGCCATTGATGATGCCATCCTTCACATACAATATTTCTTTTATTAATGTGTTCATTTTGGTATGTGAGTAGATAAAATATTTTTTTTTATTATTGGTCTGCTTTCAAAACTAAATTATAATTCTCATTGCATCCCATTTGTCCCGCCTTGTCTCAATGAAAATGTGGTCACTTTATTATATGTGTAATTTGTAATGCAAAAGTGACTTCACGTACATATAATTTAAAAAGTCATTTTGAAACACTGAATTCTAATCTCGACATGTCAAAAGATAGTATTTTCCAAGTATTTTCAAGTTACCCATTGCATTGCTCGTCACGGGAAACCTCTTTCAAATGTAGAAAACCAGCAATTTGTACAAGTGCAACTTGCACAAGGACAAGTCCAAAAAAGGCCTTATGAATGAGTTTTTTAAACTATTTTTTCTATTTTGCGCCCTTTTTACAATTTCTAGATAAAAAATCGCCGATACATATTCAGAAAATTGTATCGCACCCGGCGAGCCATAAGCGCACGCATATGAGTGCTGTTATGAGTCCATTACAGACGCAAAATAGAAAAAAAAATTACAGTTAACTCTGGTGCAAATGTGCATTAGTGACCCACGAGCTAGTACAAAAAAAAATTACAAAATTTGACCTACGTCTCAAAAAGGTTCGCCATCCCTGGACTAGATCATAAGCTTTTGTTAGATTCAATAACATACCACATGGAATTGTATGATTTTCTAAGAGATCTATAACTTTTTTTGTAAAACAAGTACAAGCAGTGTAAATATTTCGCCCTTTCGTGAATCCATGTTGTTTTTTATTTACAGAAATAAATAACCATGATAAAGCTTCTACGCTAAAATATGGAATGCCTACAACTAACTACGACGACGCAACAGAACAAAATTCAAGTTCAATATTTATACAACCAAGCCCAGAATTAAATATAATAGTAAAAAGTTCAAAAAATGAAAAAAATTCGGGTTATGATGAGGTTCCAGTTTTAGTGTTAAAACCGTCGTGCGATTATATAATTAAACCCTAGTCAACAACACAGTGCAATACGGAATTTTTCCAAAATTTCTAAAAACTTCTATAATAACACCAGAATTCAAAAACGGTGTAAACATGACATTGATTAATTGATCCCTATAGACCAATAAGTCTGTTATCAAATTTTTCAAAAATATTGGACAAAATTATGGTAACCAGAATTACAACTTTTTTACAGAGGTTTAACTGCGTACAGTTAAACCTCTGTCAAAAAGTTGTTAAAAATTTTGGTTACCATGATTTTTTTCAATATTTTTGAAAAATTTGATAACATTATTATTTAGTTATTATTTTTTAATTTGATAACATTGTTATTTAATTTTATTTTTTATAATTATTTAATTCCTGGCTTGTTATTGGTTGTATAAACATTAAACTTGAATTTCGTTCTATTGCGTCGTCGTAGTTGTAGGCATTCCATATTGTAGAGTAGAAGCTTTATCAACAAATTGGTTATTTATTTCTGTAGCAATGGTTGTTGTGTCGCTATCTTCATTGACGATAGCATAGGAAAACTTCTTTAAATTGGTTAGTTCCCAGATAAGATTTCAAGTCGTTTTGTGAGTCCAAGTGAGTTGTTTTTTATAAATCTCCCTCTTTTCTTCATTTAGTTTAAATCTATGATAGATAAAGAACAATTTAATTACTTATTTCGGCATCCCTGGGTAAGGCGTAACAAATTCATGCAATAGGGAAAACATTCAAAAATATTTGATCTCAAGCAAGTTTTCCAAAACTTTTTTTGAGCGGGTGTATTTTGTCCTGCACAGCGAATACGCTGCATGTGGAACATTGCATCGAAGCTTTCGTTTCGTCGAGACAGGGTTTCGTCTTCAAATCGGAATTTTGAAAGTCACTGTCTATTGAAAATTGAGTTCGTGATGAAGCTCAACAAAGCGAGCTAATACCGTACTTCACAGTGTAACAGTAATAAAACTTGTTCATCCATGTCTTGGCATAACAAAAAAAACGGTGAAAACTCTTGAATTGAGCGGACGTACCTTTATGTGATTTATTATTTTTACGACCTTTTTACGATTTTGTTTTTTTATCGATAGGCATTTTATTGCACGTCAATGCTTTTCTGTGCAATGCACAAGGCCTCAGGAGCGAAATTTGTAATCCTGGTAATTAGTCCAGATATCGTTCCTGTCATGGTCATGGCACCATTCGTAGATAATACCAACACACTCTGTCCAATATGATGTTCTTCAAAAAATCATGGATGGCGTCAAAAATATCTCCTTCTTTAGTTGTAGACTACAGGGTCTTGTATAATAGAAAATCTTCGTCAGAAATATTGTCATACTCATATCTAACAATAAGAAA
Source organism: Phosphuga atrata (assembly GCA_944588485.1). Classification (NCBI taxonomy): domain Eukaryota; kingdom Metazoa; phylum Arthropoda; class Insecta; order Coleoptera; family Silphidae; genus Phosphuga; species Phosphuga atrata. The sequence goes on from OX155895.1 coordinate 42,480,265, forward strand.
ATTCGGCAATCCAATAAAATCTGTTGATTCAGCAACTTGAATTGCATAATAATTATTTTGTATTCGTTGCGGGTGTTGATTTTGAACATTGTGTGCCATGTCGTGATTGCAACGTGCAACTGTATCGTTCAAAAAAGATATTTTATCAAGCAATTTCGACAATTTGTCTCCCAATACGTAATTGACAATACCTTTAGCAGCTGGTAAAATCAACTTCTTCAGTAAAATTCAACTCTTTCTTTTTTCGAACAAACAAATCTAAAGGTTTGTCATCTAAAGGTGTGTGTGTTATCTAAAGGGTTTTCTTTGCCTTGAGATTCTTCTTTTTCATTTCTTCTTTGCACAAATCCAATTTTCAGCTAGTGTTCGTCATATTTCCTTTTTTGCGAAATGACATTTTTTCTGATTCTCTCGGTTGCGTAGAAGTTTTATTTGAACCTTCAGCAGAAGTAGATTCAATTATGGTTGACGTACATTGCACAGGTTGCGAACTGGATGATGGTGCTGATGTATCTCGGACATTTTCTACGTAATGCTCCCGTTTGTAACCACTGATACATTTTCAAAATTGTTATTCGAACAAAATTATGGCCAGCCACATGAAACGAATGCAAATGATTGTATTGTTTTGCTAACTCAGTTGTTGGACCGGGCGATTGGGCGGATCGCCTCCACTCGTACATCGCGCTTATTCCAGCCATCCAGCCGCCATTAAATAAATCTTATCGCGAACCCCCTACCGTCAAATGGCGAACCCCCTACCGTCAAATGGCGAACCCTCAAGGGTTCGCGTACCGCACTTTTAGTATTCCTGCAATAGGCCAATAGAAAATTGGAAAAAAGCATAATAAAAAACTATTAGAAGAAGTATCTAATAACTGTTTAACACTAATATTTTATTTTGTAAATCCATCGCTGTATCATTAACAATAAAAAAACTCATTCAAAAGTTCACGAAAAAGAATAAATTGCAGGAATGCACAAAATGTAGAATATGTGGAACATGTTAGTGAATATATAGAGAGATTTTAGTATGTAAATTATTTAGTATCAAAGCATTTCAATTTTATGCTTTCAAACGCACTTCGCAAGGCTATACAAACGCGTTTGTATAGAAAATTCAATCTGTGTAAATATTTTAAATGACATTTTCAGAAAATATATTTTCCTCAATGGAGCAACATATATAATGTATGTACGAGTTCAAAAATTTGTTTCGTTGCGAAAACATCTATTGATATTTACTTACTATCTCGAATACTTTCTTCGGCAATTTCAGGTTTAATTATAGCAGTTGTTATTCTAACACATGTTATGAAAGACTAACTAAAGAACTGTCAATGCTGCGAAGATTAAACGAGTTGAAAAGAATTGGATGGTTGAGACCGTTAATACGTGGTAATCTATACTTACAATGGATTGAAAAATTGCCTATGTTTTAACCACACTTAATATGTAAAAATATTATACAACTTGTTATTCACAGTTATATAAACACTTGAAAATGACCTTCCGCCGTCGAAACTCGAGTCGTATGAAGTATAGAAATTTACATATTCACAACTGTGAATAACAAGTTATATAATATTTAGTACTTACCTATTAACGCCACCACCGCTACATTTATAAATGCCGCCAATCTACACCTAAAATTTTTATGATGAATCATAAAATATAAAAAAATTTAAAATTAAGACTTTTTAAAACTCAAAATACTTATTTTTTAACCCCGGTTAGATTAGGTTGCCCGCCGCGAAGCGGACAGATGAATCAAGACAACGTACGCGCGCCAACGCGAACTCTCGTTTCAACATATAGCGGTGGTGGCGTTAATACGTAAGTACCTAATACTTTTACATATTATTTATTTATTTATTTATTAACCTACTGGCATATAGAAACCACATACAAAAAAAAATATAAATTTAAAAATAAAAATACAATAATATCACAAAACACAAAATAAACTCCAATTTCCTTTATAATACACCTTCTCTGTTACCAGTTTGCTCTTTCCATCTTTTTATCCGTCTCAGCAGTTTCAGACCCTTTCCGCTATCATTCATACATTCCTCCCATTTCTTTCCTTCCCGCCTCTCTCCCTCATTCCATTCACCCCTTGTACACTCTTCCATCCAATGCTCCCAAGTATCCTTTGCTGTCCCACAAATACTACACTTTCTATGCTCCTCACTCATCCAGTATCTTCTTCCACGCTCCTCACATCCACACCTATACCTTGCTAACATGACTTGTGCATCGTCCTCTTGATTTACACTTAAATAGGTTGGTAACCGCCCATGTACCTGTATCTTTACGTACCCTATATGAAAATTACTACTTTCTATTTTGCTTTGCCGCTCCTGTAGGTCCACTTCTTGCAAACGTTCTACCAACCTATCGGCCCACCCTGCCCTTTCCTGCTTTAGCGTTTCGAGCCCCTCACCAGATATACCACCTCTTTCATACAATTTCCTCTTATTCTTACCCCAGTCACTCCCTTTCATACCGCCTACTCCCACTCGATTTACCATTCAAAAAACCTCTTTTATTAACCTTTCATCTCCCATTTCACTCACCTTATATTCATACCTTATGACCTTTCTTGCAGCCAAGACTGCCACTTTGTACGCATTCACCTCCTGGAGGACAATGTAACTAGGTGACCTATCAAGCTTCAGGATTTTTTTGAAAAACTTTAACTGGACTCTCTCTATCCTCTCCTCCTCTCTCGTCCCCCAGACTTCTGCGCCATACAATAAAATGCTTCTGGCACACACCTTTCACACCGTCTCAGCCGCCCTGAAGTTACCTTCGAATTTATTTCTCCATTCATTCCAGACTCGCCCAGCTGCCACCCACGCTTTCTTCGCTACATACTCTACATGTTCTCTATTGCTGCCTCCATTTCCAAATACATACCCTAGATACTTAAACCTTTGCACCTCCTCGAATTCCCTCCCTCTCCATTCAAACCTCTCTTTCTTGAACTTCCCACCTCTTTTGAACCGCATCCATTTAGTTTTTCCCACATTCACACTCAAATCTCTCCTTTCAAAAAACCCTCTCACCCTTTCAATTACCTCTCTCAATTCCCCAGCTGTCTTGGCAAATACAACTACATCATCAGCGTATGCTAAACTCCACACCTTTGTTCTCCCTACCACCACTCCTCCAGCTTGTCCGTCTGCCAAAACTCTTTCCAAATCAGCCACATAGAGATTGAAAAGTGTGGGGCTCAGTGGACATCCCTGCCTCAGGCCCTTTTTTATCTCGAAATATTTCGTTACACACTCATTCACCCTGATCTTACACACCGTTTCCCTATACACCTCCCTTACATTCCTCCTCACCCTCTCCGAAATACCCTTTTTAACCAAACATTCATACAATCTCCCTCTATCTACGGAATCATACGCTGCTTTCAGGTCGATAAAAAGAGCAAAAAGGCTGCCAGATCTAATTTCCTGATCAATTATAAATCTAAGTGTTATGAGTTGTTCGACTGTGCCTCTTCCCTCTCTGAATCCTGCTTGCACCTCTGGTATTAACTGCTTTTCCTCTGCCTCTTTTCTCAACCGCCCTTCTAGAATCTTGGCGAACATTTTGTAGCAAGAGTTCATCAGCATGATACCCCTGTAATTCTCCACCCTTTCCTTGTCCCCATTTTTGTAGATTGGCTGTATTATCCCCTCTTTCCAGCTCTCTGGGAAACCCTTTGTCCCTTTCCATATCTTGTTGAACTCCTCCGTAAGCTTGTCGATACCTTTATCTGGTACTAACTTCCACACTTCATTTCCAACTCCGTCCGGTCCCGCCGCTTTCTTCTGCTTTAAGGCTGCAATTACCTGGTGTACTTCCCCGGCAGTAATTTCTTCTTCACCTACTTCTTCAACAGTCTGTTCCCTTCTGACACTGACTTTCCCTCGATCCACCGTTATCTCCACTCCTTCCAATAGAACCATATAGTGCCTTAACCAGGTTTCCTTAGGTATACTGTCTGGAATTCGCTCCTTCCTCCCGCTCTTCTCCTTTAAATATTTCCACAGCTGCGCTTCAGTTTTAATCTCCAGTATTCGTTGTCTCTCTCTTCGCTTCCACATTTCTTTCTTTCTCCTCTCCAGGTTTCGTAAGTCCGCTCTCGTACTTAACCACAGTTCCTTGTCACCGGTACCCTCTCTCCACCTTCTCGTCACCTCTCTATATTTTTGTTTCTCCCTTATGAATTCCTTATCCGCCCATAATCTTCCCACTGTTCCTTCGGTGACTTTCCTCCTGACCATTGCTGTTTCCATTTCATCGGTTATCATATCTATATCTTTTAAATTATCCCAGTCTATTGCCTCCATTCTTAATTTAAACAGCTCTGTCGCACCGCTATCCCACCTGGTAACCCATTTTTCTTTCCTGGACCCCTTTTCTACCTGCTGCTTTAACGTGATCAATATGGGCATATGATCAGATTCACCTTTCACTCCGATCTCCATCTCTCTAATTTCTTGCCTCGCGGAGTCGTTAACAACTGCAATGTCTATCACCGACACCCCCCCAGCACTCCCAAACGTATACTGTCCCTCCCAGTCCCCTTCCACACACCCGTTCAAGACATCCCATTGCCAATCCCTTACCCACTCTGCCCATTCTTTTCCTTCCGCATTCCTCGTTTTGTCCTTAGATTTCCTTCGTAGTACTTTGCCAGCTCTATCCACCGTGTTGAACTGCTCCTCTCCTATCCTCACATTCCAATCACCTCCTAGCAGCAAGTTTGTCGATGCCGTACCTTCTATATTACACCTTATGCACTCTTTAATTCTTTCCAGCCCCTTATTGTTATACACCGTGGCTATCTGCCACCAGCCTCCCTTCAGCTCTACCTCTCTGAAAACTATACCCTCCACCTCTTGCTGTAATATCTCCGCTTCCCTGATACCACACTTGATCCCTGTTACTATCCCCCCCTTTGCCCTTCCGTAGCCACTCTCCCTCAGGGCCGGTTGCATCTTCCATTTGTACTCCTTGGGAAGTCTCTCTTTACAGTTCTCCCATTCTTTTTCTTGGACCCAGGACTCCACTAGTCCAATTATTTCGAATCCCTTCAAGAAGGCTATGAAAGAGCCGTCCTCCCTTTCCAATTTTTTCCTAAGCCCAGCCACATTCCAATATAATATCTTAACTTTTTCCCTTTCCGATCCGTCCTTGTGTTTCTGTCCCTTTCTTCTTTGGTCCCTTACTCGTTTTTTTCCCCTTCGGACCAAGGTACCCATTTCCCGTCTATTTCAACTCTTTTGTAGCCTACTTTGACCCGATGACCTCTTTCCTTGAGCTCCTTTGCCTTCCTTAATAACTCCCTTTGGATTCCCTGCTCCTTCGGGGTGAAATCGTCTTGTATAAAAATATTTGTTCCTTTTAGCTTGTGCTTATTTATCATTATCTCCCTTTTTGCCTCCCAACATTCTAGCTTTAACAAAATTGGGCCTTTGTTCCCTCCTTTAGCGCCGAGCTGGTATGCATTCACGAAACCCTCGTTAATTCCTAACCTTTCCATAAACGTTTTCTTTGCCTCTTCTCGCCATGTTTCTCCTTCAATTCCGTAAATTACGATGTTATTTCTTATCTCCCTCCTTAATCTCCTCTCTTCAATATCCTTTAGGCTAATCAGTTCTTCCCTCAGCGCTTGTCGTTCCTCCTCCCACCTACTCTCGGTTCTTTCCTTCTCCTCCTTAACTGATTCCGCTGCAGCCTCCAGCTTCGACATCCTATTCTTTATTTCCTTGTTCTCATCCCTTATTGACCTCAGCTCCGATAACAATTCTTTTCTCCAGTCCTTTTCTACTTCTTCCTCCTCCTTCTGTCTCTTCACCACTCTTTCCAGCTTTTCCTCCAGCCTTCTGTTTTCCCTTCTCATTTCCTCCAGCTTTCCGTCTACTGCTGTGAACTCCTTTTTAATTTCTTTTACATATTAGGTGTGGTTAAAACATAGAGAATTTTTCAATTCCGTGTGAGTTGAAAAGATATTCCACACAGTACAGAAATCAAGTGTTCAAGAATTATTAGAATATAATTAGATAGATAAACGATTTTAGGTATGTATTCATATTGGTGTTAATATCACTTTCATTTCACATTACAACTTTTCATTTCTTTAATATTTCAATAATTTTGCCTATTAGTCTATATTATAATCTGAATTGGATTGATCTGAATTGAGTTTGTGGTATATTTAGTAAAAGTGAACGATAAAATATATTTCTAGTTTAATGGATGACGAAATATACATTTTTTCAGACTTATAGCTTATATTTAATGCATAGTAAACACTGTGGCGATTAGTACGATAGTTCAGGCAAGGTTAGTGAGAATAGATAAGGGAATTACAGCAGTAATTTCCATTTTAAACTACAGCAAGACGATGATATCGAGGATAAGCTACTACGTGCTAAACTGAACTCCCAAGAGATTCGTTTTGAGGATATAGTAGCATAAATCAAAAACTTACTGAGGCCTAAACAGATCAAATATTTGACATATAGATTCAAGTTAGAGATAAGGTAAATTTATATTTGCTACTTTAAGGAATAGTTATTTTACTTTATATTTTAGGTATATGGGATGGGTCTAGATATACAATGAATTATAAATCTTTAGTATTTCGTATAATTCTTTTTTCTACAATAAACTATATTAATATCAAATTAATATAGTTAATTATTTTACAAATTTTTTACAAAAGTAATTGTTTTGCAAAATAATTTATAAAAATGTTTGTAATTTGCGTTGATGAAAACACGGTTTTCTGTGGTTTATTGTCTGTAGATTATGCATCATGATAACGTTTTGTTTTACTTTTTAAATAAAAAAATGTTCAATTAGGTCACTATGATAATATATATGGCCAACAATGAATTTTAATCGGCGCATGATTTTCAAACAATGCAGCTGATTTGTTATGGATATTTGTGAAATGAGATCTATACTAGATTAAACTTGAAATAATGGACGAGTTCCTATCAGCAGTTTATTTATTTCCAACATCTGCCAGTTAAAATTTAGGAAAACACGGTTAACAACAACCAAACTTTAACTTTCTATAATTCAACTGAAATCTATAATTAATATTTATGTCAACAAATGCAAACTGCGTATTTACAAAATTTATATTTAATTTTTTGATGGTTTTACTCCTACTGATATAACACTCAATATAAGCAATTTAAACAAATTCAAATACAATATTTAATTTGGAAATGGGGTAGAATTCTGATCTGGGACTTAATTGCTCGATTCATCTAAATTAGAGATTAATAGGTCCGTTGGGAAAACAGTAGATTTGTTCTCATAAAAAAGTAGCTGGCAGACCATTTGGCATTATGCGTTCTCACGACGGTTAGAGCAAAAACATGAGATAAAAAATAAACATTGAAAATACATCAATTTAAACGCGTGTTTGGAAAATTCAACAAAATCAGATCGACATTATTTGTGAATTGGATGGTTGCGACTGTTAGTACGTGGTAATTCATACTTACATTGAACTGAGAAATTCACTATGTTTATACAAATGTGGTAAAAACATAGTGAATTTTTCAATTCAATGACATTATTTGTATATTTGACCATCTTGAAATTTAATATTTGTGTTTTGCTTTTTTTAATACTCAATCTACTTTAAGAAAAGGAATAATTTATATTTCTTTCAACTAGTTTCGGCTGTATTAAATTTAAATTAAAAAAATAGCCATCTTAAGGGAATATGTTATATGAACATTTAATATTAAAAATTAAAAACTAAAACTTTAATTTTCTTATTATATGGCGATCGTCAACTTGTTTTCTGTAAATACTTTCTTATTTATGTCGGTGGTCATGTTTGTCATTTGTTAATTTTGCCAATCAAATCATCATCAACCCTATCATAAAATATGTCAAACATCGTCCTTGATCTAGCACCTAACTGTGAATTTAGGCATTTTTATTAACGTTCCATCTTAATCTTGCTATTTCCAATTTCTCCAGGAAATCAGATTTCCAAAAGTTGGAGCACACATGTAAGATTTTCATTACGTTTGTAGAGTCAAAGGAGTGCAGTGTTTCATTGATGCGTCTTGCAAATTGAAAGTTAGGGTTCAGGCTACCAATGCTTGATATATGCTCCTTTAGTCTTACTTTGAAATTTCTAAGGTTGCGTCCAAGATATTCACCGTTGCAGCCTCCACAATCAACTTTATATACTCCTTTTTTTCATTTTGTCTTTATTATTAAATATTTTGTTACCAATTGTGTTATTTATTTTTAAAGCAACTTTTATTTCCCTTTTTTGCAAAGCACGTTTTAGTTTATTCAATATAGCTGAAATGTAAGTAAGTATCCTGTACTTTTTTTTTCGATAGTCCCATTCTCTTTCATGTTCTGTTCTGAACAAGTCTTTGAACTCTTCTTTGAAACCATTTCTATTTGCTATTCTTTTGATTGTGTTAAATTCTTCAGCTACTTTTCCATCTTTTATCGGTATTCTAGTGGAGCTGCATGAAGATAGCCCCCCGATTTTGAAAAAAAAATGGGATACTGTTGACATAGATTTGACCATGATTGACCATCAACTAGTTTTGTTTGCCCACATTCCGTTCAAAAGATATTATAAAAAAATGATTGGGGGCCTAGCCATCCAAAATGCATTTGTTCTATTTTTGATATTGCCTTCTCAAATCCCTATCTTAAAAAACTTCGTTTGACCATGTGTTCCCACTATTTCCTTTAATTAATTTTTTTTTTTGGAACCCCAGAATCGTTTTTTTTTTAATATAATAATTTTTTTATTTTTATTGTTTTTTTTTTCGTTTGGTGTTGAAGAACTTCGTTTGATCATGTTTGACCTACATTTTTTTTTCAATTCAAAATATTTTTAAGAGCCCTAAAATCGTTTATTATAGTGTTTTATTTGAGAAAGTTTTTTTGTTTACATAAGGGGGAGAGAAATTGGAAGTTATAGATTTCATGGAGAATTGATAAGGACAAAAAAATGGGCAAACCTCGAAAATTAATGAAAACATTTTTCACGTATGCTAAAATAGTTTTTACGTTTGCCCATCCTTGCTTTTTTTTACTGCATCAGGGTGAAAAATTTCCATTTCCTTTATTTTTCGTGAATTTCTTTTTAAAAAATGATGGAAACTTTTATTTTAAACTTCTGTGAATTATTTAAAATTTGTATTTCCTTGCATAGATCGTTGCGAACTTCCCAGCGATTTGTAATTCTTCGACAATATGCCACGTAATAACCGTTATCTCTCGTTCCTTTCAATTGTCTCCCAGGTGGTTCGACATATGCTATTGTCCCGTTCAGAATATACGTTTTTCCCCTGATTGCAATTTTTTCGGGAATATCAACGAAGAAAATCTTGTCCGGTGCATCATTGCTTATTTTTTATGGCAACTGTTGACAGTTATGATGACAGTTTTTGCGTCTACTTCGATTGTAATTTGGATACGGGATTTCGGGATTTCGCAGATCGTACATGCCATTTGTTCTGCACTTGGATTTACTAGAAATAATTTTCCGATAAGATTGATGATGTTTGCTTGGCAATGAAGGACGCCATTGTATTCCTTGGATATGCTTGCAAGAATTACTCCCCTAGCATTGTAAAGTCTGGAAGTTAGTCCATCACATGCGTATGTTTTTACGAAAGATATAGTTAGACAATTTTCCTCCAAATTTTGCAAATATTCTTGAAACAATTCATTATCTGTGTAAGCTATCTTTGCAACTTCAACAATGCTATCAAACGGGCAAGTGCTTTTCAGTTGAATCAATATTTGTCAAATCCATACTGGTCCCACAATTCCGCCATTTCTTAATCATTTTACTCTTGACCCTCTTCATTGGTCGATCATGAATGAGTCGTACTTCTGGACACGGTGTCAAAAATTTGATTTTTTTTTGTGTCCAATTTTCCTCTTGATTCTTTCTTCGTCTTCTTTCGATTTTTGGAATGGTATTGATTTCCGATGTTGTCTGTATAAAATACACAGAAGAAAAATGTGAATCTTCTGGTGAGACCAACGGGTTTTTGAGATCTTCATATGTTGATTGCAAATAACTTTGCTGAATCGATCTGTTACGACCAGCGGATGAAAGAGCCGAAAGGTTATCTATATTTGTGTCCGCGCTGGTTAATAATTTTACCTCGATAACGCCATCGAGATTTTTATTTTTTCCTTTCCAATATTCTTCTTAAAATAAGTATTCAATTTCTTGTAGAAATTTTACGTTATTTTTGGAATTTTGAATTTTCTTAAAGGATTTATAACGTTTTCTATTGCAAGCAGCTCGCTCCAATTTACTTGTCGCTTCGATGGAACGTTTATGTTTGACGATAAATTTATCCGCCCGAATTGGACCGGCAAAGTCGCCCATGTCAATGTTTTTCAGATTCTTGAAGTACGCTTCAACATTTGCTGAACGCCCTACATCGTATTGTGACCCGAATTTATTTTACATTACATTGGTCCAGAGGGGAGAGAATCGGGCCAACTTTAATAAAGGTTCAATATTTTCCGGAAGATAATAATTTGGCCGATCAAAATTGGAACATTGTTTCGCCTCTTTTTCAGCGAAAATCCGAATGATTTCTACGAAACGACGAACATCCCTCTCAACTTCAGAAGGCTCTGAAGCTGTTTCCCATACTCGGTCATTTCTATCTTTAAGGGTTCCAAATTGGTCTGTAAAAATATTCACTTTGCAGAATGCGTCAATTATTTCTTTGTTTGTAGCGTTTGGTTTTGCATGCATTTTCCAAATTTTTTACGTTATATAAACGGCATAAACACTAGAACTGAACTGATTACATATTTTAGGATTAGATGGTATTTTAGGGTATTAAGTAGGGAAAGATGTTTCTATATAGACCCGCTGCCTTATGTGGAAATTACATGAAAATCTTGTCCCCTCCGCCTTATGGGAAATGCTGTACCCAATTAATAATACTTATATCTGAAATTCCTAAATTTAAACCTAAATTTAAACATTATATTGTAAGAACTCATTTAAAAAGCATTAGTGGTCATAAACACGTTGTCATAAACAGCTTAAAAACGGCATTAAATTACCATTCACGACACCACAACCAGATGTTGGTACCTATATTAGCCGCTTTACCGTAATCTTAATCTAATCTGCAATTATCTAATTTTAAAAACCTTTACATACCAAAATTAAAAAAAAATCCACAATAGACCAGACAAAAAGACCACAATAAACAAAATATAAATACCCAATTGTAAAATAACCCAAGAACATCTGTTTCAGCTTTTCATCCCTTATGCAGGCAAAAAATCAAGGGTGTATCTGTAACTCTTTTAGTAACCGTGAAATATTATTTAATCAATTTTTGAGGAGAATAAAATGAGAAATGAGAATAAAATTCTCCACCTATATGTTTAAATTTTTCACCCCATATTCAAATAAAAAGATTTTCGAATGCAGGGCAGACCTCAAAAGCTAATTTTGCATGTGTGCAATATCATCCTACGAATTATCAACAATCGCGTATTATCCGTTTGATAGAAAATCGCAGGGGAATAGGTATGCAACTTCGAATATATTCGATTATCGTCGGAAAAGTTCGGCAATCCATTTCTTTTGGGGAATCGCTCATGTTATTCATGGATATCAAACACTAAAAGAATCGATTTTGGGGCTGTTCAAATTATTTTGTATAAAAAAAAAGATGGGCAAACATGGTCAAACGAAGTTCTGCAACACCAAACAAAAACAAACAATAAAAATAAAAAACTAATACAAAATTTGATATTAAAAAATCGATTTTGGGGTTCCTAAAAAAAATTATCGAAAAAAATGGTGGGCAAACATGGTAAATCGATTTTTTTTAAGATGTCATTCTCAAATACATAAAAAAATCATTTTGGGGGGCTAGGCCCCCGATCATTTTTTTATAATATCATTTGAACGGAAAGTGGGCAAACAAAACTATTTGGTGGTCAATCATGGTCAAATCTTGGTCAAACGTATCCCATTTTGATTTTTTTCAATTTCGGGGGGCCATCTTCACGCAGCTTTCTGGTGGCTCTAAGGACGAAGCTATTGTAGGCAGCTACTTTATGTACTCTGGGGTGGTTTGATGCATTGTGTATCGTGATCCCTACGTATGAGGGTTTTGTAAATATGTTTAATTCAAGTTTTTTTTTTTTGAATTTTGAGGTCTAGGAATTTAATAATCTATGATCGTTTCATTATTCTGTTTCTCGACTGTAAAATGTATATTTCTGTCGAGTTTGTAAATGTATTTATCAAAGTTATCAAATTCACGTTCTGTGCTAGACTAGATTCCAAATATATCATCCACATACCTATTGCAGTGGTCTAAATGTTATTTATACTTATTATTATCTAGGATCTGCTTTTCTAAATTTTCCATATTAATTCCGCTAAAATTGGTGACATTGGTCCACCCATTGGCAGACATTCAATTGTTTTTCAAAAGAAGGCAAAAGTTTTTCAAAGGAAAAAAGAGGAGTGGAAAGTTTGATTGGGGAGGAAAGAGAATAGAACAAATTAGCAACTTAATATCCTTGGATGTTCAATATCCTTGGATGTTCAGCCAGGATAGTTCTTTTAAGGAGCACATAAATTACATTGTAAGAAAATCCTCGGTGGCTTCCAACAGATTCTGGAGGGTATGGAAGAGTGAATGCAAGGAAAACGAAGCAAAAATGGTTATATGCCAGCGTTTTCCAAACTGGGCGCGCCTCCCTAGGGAGGCGTGGACAAGTCTAAGGGGAGGCGCGAATATTAGTCACAGAAAGAAATTTCCCAAATGACTGTTAAAGTTTTATCTGTAAGAAATGGAAGAATAAATGAAAAAATATTTTAATTGAGTGGAAAAGCCTATGTGTTTGTTTTGTTCGAAAGTTTTGGCTGCTGATAGTAGAGACCCGGAAAATTAAAACGGCACCTTGAAACGATGCATTCTCAATACCGCGGTAAGGCCGTAGAATTTTTCCAAAGAAAATTGGATGACTTAACTAAACAAAAGCCAACTTTCAAAAAAATAGTTCATATTTCATTAAATGCATTATACTTAGTGTCTTACAGAATCGCGAAGTGTAAAAAACTCCTCACAATAGCACTTTAGTTTTGCCAGCAGCTATTGATATTGCTAAAACAATGTTTGGCGAATCATACAAGAAACAGCTCCGACAAATACCTCATACTGAAAATACAATTGACAGAAGATTCGATGATATATCTTAAGATCTTTGCGACCAACTAGTTATTCGAATTCGTAATTCAAAATTCACCATACAAGTAAATGAAGCAACTGATGTAGCTAAAGACGCACATTTAATTGCATATGTTCGATATGCTGAAGAGACTAATATAATTGAAGATATTTTATCTTGCAAACCAATTCCTGGCAAAACCACATTCAATGAAATTTTTAATATAATGGAGAGATTTAATAAAATCAACATAATGTGGAATAATTGCATTGGGATCTGTACTGACGGTTCACAATCAATTTTGGGACACAGAACCGGTCTGCAAACACTAGTTAAAAGGAAACTTGAAACTGCTTGATTATGAGACACCTGAGGTTTTCTGGATGCACTGCATGCTCCACAGTGCAGCTCTCTTATCAAAAAATATAAGTGAGGAACTTAACAACGTTTTTACAAAAGTAACGAAAGTTGTAAATTACACAAAAAACAGTCCACTAAAATGTATGCTGTTTGCAAGCTGTGTGATGATATGGGAGCTAATTACACCTCACTTCTGTAATATTGTGAAGTGCGCTGGCTATCTCGTGCAAAAGTGATAGAAAGCGAACTTGAACTTGAAAGTCATAAGGAAGGCGGAAATATGTTTAGGGATTGCAATATTATTGTTAAACTTATATATTTGGTTGACATTTTTCGAAAATTGAGTGTTTTTTAATAAATCAATGCAAGTACCACAAATGCATTTGCTTATACAGAAAGAAAAAGTGAACGCATTTATAAAAAAATGGAGCTATGGAAATCAAATTTGCAAAAAAATAATATTGTCATGTTTCCACTTTTAAATTTATGCATTCGAGATAACATAGAAGCAAACAAAAATCGACTTGTGGAACACACTTGGATGGTTTGTTGAATTAATTTTCGAATTATTTTGATAACCTTGATTTTACAGTTTGAGTTGTCTCTGTACAGTTTAAAGTTTGAGTGGACACAGTATTCATTCATCAATTAAGAAGATTATGAGTTTGGATTGACTACTATTGAAAAAGAAAAAATGCTTAAATTATCTTGTGATACTACACATCTAGTTTTCCATTGTTTTTTTATTAAATTTTTGTGTTTTTATTATTTTATGAAATGGAGGAGAGGCGCCAAATGAATAAATATTATTAAGGGAGGCGTAGAAACATCTAGTTTGGAAACCGCTGATTATATGCAAAGCGTGAGTGAGAAGTGTTGGGTGTAAAAAAAACCGGCCAAGTGCGAGTTGTGACTTGCGCACCGAGGGTTCCGTACAAACTTGTAAGTAAGGTATCATTTTTTGTGGAGGACGTAGCAAGCACATTCAGTTAACTTGACAAGTGGCCCTCCTGAAATCACGACCATTTTAGTACCGCTGCAAGCATAACCTCAAGATGTCACTGTCGTACGATGGAATTCTACCCTATATTTTATTACCATACATCCCCCATTCACTATGAGTGTTTAGGGGTTCTAGAACTTCACTATTTGTTTTTACTGCTCAATTTTGCTTGTATACCTATATACCCTGTATAAAGGTATACAGGGTATTTTTTTTTAAATAACGCGAATATTTTAACTTATAAAAAGGAAACTTTATTTTAGTATTACACTTATTCACTAACTTATATTAAGATCTAACTATTTCTAGATCTAATATAAACTAATATATTAACTATTTCTAGATCTATTTCGATAATCTTAACATTCAGTTGTTCAATTGACTGCTTTTGGGCAATTGACTACAAAAAAATATAGGGTGTACGTGATTTAAGTATAATATACTTTAATCATATTATCTACAACATATTATGTAGATTATGTAGATTATAGTATAGTATTATTATGCAGATTATCAACATATTATGTAGATTATAAAGAAAAATTAGACGAAATATAATATATACAGGATGTTACGGGACTTGAGTATGTCGTATGTCGGTTATAAACAAGCAAAATTTAGACATAATATATACCCTGTATATATTATGTATATAGAGCGTACGTGATGAAATGCATAACGAATATAAACAAGGAAAATTCAGAATAAACAGCTTGATGCCAACACATAGTTTCTAACCTTCGGACCTAACCGAGGAGGACCTAACTGTATGCAACCCATATGCTTCTGGAGCCGGACAATAACACTACGTTAACATTAGTGTATTTTCATAAGTTTCTAATAGTAAATTCGCATTTTTCTTGTAATTAAACTACATATTTACGGTTTCCAGATTTTTCCCTTTACATGTGCTGTAAAATACCGCTTCTTGCCAAATTTCATGATTATAGGTCAAAGGGAAGTACCCTATAGGTTTTGATTCCCTTGTGAAATCGCAAAATATGCGTCATAAACGGTCATATCTTTTGATCGCTTTGACTTACAAATTTGATTTTTTCACAGCTGAAAGAGACCGCAGACCCGAGTATTTGATAGAAATTTCAACTTGTTACCTCTACGCGTTCCTGAAAAAATGGTCTTGACAGACAGACAGACGGACAGACAGACAGACAGATAGACAGTTGGACGGACAACAAAGTGATCCTATAAGGGTTCCGTTTTTGGTACGGAACCCTAAAAAGGAAGAAAAGATAGAGAACAAATGTTGGAAAGGGCGTTGAAACTAGAAAAATCAACACACTTGTACATAGAGCAAGAAGAAACAAATGCATTTAAAATTGCCAGCCAGGCTGCAGCGCGGATTGCGAAGTATGGAGGTAAGTAAGGAAAAACAAATACGAAAGTATCGCGAAGAAAACTAAATGGGGAAATGAGAGAAGAAAAATTTATGAAAAGGAGAGGCTAGTGGGGTGTGTAAATTGAGAGAATGATTAAGAGAGCAATTTAGAAATGATGGTAGGAGAAAGGATGCTAGAGAAGCAGGAAAGGCTAAACGGTATATGAATCCTCTCTTCTATACCGTTTAGCCTTTCCTGCATCTCTAGCTCTATCATCCTTTCTCGAGTATAAAAAAATAATTTAATTTGGAAGGGTACCAGAGTACCTCCGAAAATCCGACGTTCCCCAAATAGTGATCGCTTCATTCAGGTGCGGTAGTGAAAAAGGGTACTGGATGACTCCAAAGGAGAGGACCTGCCCTATATGCGAGACGGAGTATAAGGCATGGGGACCACTGGAGTGCAAGCTGTAAAGATTTTGGGTGGAGTGAGTCCGAGAAGATTGCTCTGGAAAGGGGGTAGGAAGCTATAATGAGCGAAAGCCGTCAGGGTTGGGCCCTCATGAGCAAAACTGCTCAGTGGAAAGAAAGCGAGTTTAATATAGTGTATAATGTCCGTACGTAAATATAATGTACTATGTACTTATATGTACTTATAAAAATATTTGTTGTAGAATAAGTGTTATAACATAATAAATGCCAATAAAGACCAAAGAATTATATAGTATTGATTGTGTAGTTGTGACGTAACGAATATTCGTATTCGCATTGGCGAATATTCGCGTGTCTCTTGACATTCCCATTTGCATCCGCATTCGCAAAACTAATGCGAATATGAACATCAGAAAAAATTTATATGCGTAAATTATATTTGGTAAATAATCAAAAAAATATATAAAAAACTTGTTTGAACATGTATTGAACATTTAATGCCTCCATACCAAACTACCAACTTCACTTTTTCTTTAGATATTTCCCATGATGGCAACATACCAACATAAGTTTACGAACAATGTTTTCTCCGGGATGGCGGCTGTCACTGAACACATCTGCCTTTCCGGACCCGGACTCGACGAGTCCAAGGGTAAATACTCGGTACCCGATACCCGATCTAAGACTCGACGAGTCTCGGGTCTTGAATGTTTGTCATTGTCTAGCATCGTAAAGAAGATCGACGATTTAGCATTACGCTTGATGTATGGACGAGTATGAAAATTCGTACATATCTAAATATCAATTTCTATGGAATTGACTCTGAAGTGTATAATCTGGGTTTATTGAGAATTTTTAACTCATGTACTGCTATACAATTAGTCGAAAAAGTTTAACAACACTTACAATTAAACATTTAATTTAAAAACATTTAATATAAAATTAAAAAAATATATAGTTGGTTCAACCGGCGACGGTGCAAGTGTAATGACGAAATTTGGACGAGAATCTTCTAGTCTTTATAATTTCTGTTTGAATCACACTATACACGTATCAGTTTGTGATGTAGTATATAAAAGGAAAAATATTTCCGGCTTTCTAGATGAAGATGACCATGGTCTAGATGATATTCATGACGATCAAGATGAAAATTATTATTCTGATGTGAGCGTATATGATGTCGAAGAAAGAATACGGACAATTTGAATTAACTTTAGACAGTTTAAAAGGGAGAAAGGGGACAAGGGACAATCTAAATTAAAAGGGAATTCATCCATTTGCCTTCCGCTCTTAGCCTCTTGTGGAGTTTTATTTTATTTAAGTCCTACTTAACTTAATCGGCAAATTCGTACGGTATCCATTGCTTTACCATATGCGTGAACATGAAAAATCCTTTCGTGTTTTTGTTTAAATTTCGAAACAGACTAGACCCGGACCCGGAACCGGACCCGAAAAATTTGACTCGGACTCGACTCGGACTCGCCGAGTCTAAAAAGACCGGGTATTCCCAAACCCTACCTTTGACACTCATTTAAAAATTCATCATTTTTTTTTCAATTGTTCTGTAATCCCCTGGCAAGTAAGACTCAGCAGTGAAACCCCAAAACAAGAATCTGACCAGATGTCACTAGTAAATGATATGTTTGCAAAGGTTTTTAGAAATTCGTGCATTTTTTTGGCTCACAATGCCATATAATTCATAGCAGATGAAAGAACTAAAATACTGACCAGATTTTAAATTATACGATGGACATAGGTGCGAAAACGAAAAGCCAAGTTTTCCAACATAATCATTTCACTGATTGATTTATCAACTGCCAAGGATTTATTATCCCACTATTTCGTTTTTACGATATATTCTAGAAGTGACATCTGTTTAGTGTCAGATTTAGTACTTTCGTGGAAAGCTTATGCAAGTGCAAGTCTATTAAATGAATTCTCCTTATCTTTTTCGTATTTTTGCAATGGTTCGCGAATGATAAAACATTGGCATTCGTTACATAACCATTGTGTAGCCTTGTTTGCCCATTCAAATTTGTCGAACCTTTTCTTTACCGTTTTGTCATCTTCTTCGAAGCCCAACAGTTGTTCAACTTCCTTCGGGGTTTCTCCTAAAACCCACAAACTTCTTTCAGGGTGCGTCTCACAGATTGTGTGTTTTGGAGAACTGTTATTCTCAGTTCTTTAATATCCTTCTCGGTTTCTGCCAACCAAGTGGTAGGAAACTTCTTGTTTTACCAGAAGGTGAACAGACGGTTGGTTAGTCAGTTTGGAGGCAATCTTGCAACGTGGCCATAGAAAGCTACCCTTCTTTTCCTTGCACAGTCAGAGAGCCTCTCAATATGTTCGTAGTGCTCAAAATTTTGTAGTCTTCGGAATTCCTCGTCTTCCTTTACCGGGCCTAGGATCTTCCTGAGGATTCTCCTCTCTTTGATTTTAAATTTCTCTACCAGTCCTTTTCGGATCAAGGAAAGACACTCCATGGCATACAGGGCTTATGGTCGTAATACTGATGTGTAGTGCGTGTACGTTTCAGGTTGCGTGACAGCTATTTATTTTTTTAGGTGCTCTTATTCAGTCGATATGCTAGTTCTAACTTGCTGACTTTCATGGATAATGATGCTCCTTCTGAAAAGTTGGATTCAATCCATTTGCCGAGATACTAAAATTGCTCAGTTCTCTTGATGCTTGTTGGACTTTGTTGCCTAGCTCTAGTTCCTGTAGTACTTTGTTAAGCGTTTATCTATCAATGGAATCGTAGGGCTTCTTAAAATCAACGAAAGTGACGATCACTTTGCAGTTTCTCATCTTGGAATATGCAAGTACAGTTCTGATTCAAGATTGAGAATTCAAGATTGAGGATCTGTACAACACACGATAGGGCTTCCCTCAAGCCTCCCTGGTATTCTCCCAGTTAATTATCCAGCTGATTTTCTGCCCTTGTTTCAAACGCCTTGGAGAGTTTGGAGAATCTTGTATGTTGCCGGGACGAGAGAAATTCCACGTTAGTTGTTTGGATCAGTAAAATCTTCCTTTTTGTGAAGCGAATAGATAAGAGCAGATTTACAATCGGGTGATAATTTCTCTGTTTCCCAGATGTGCTGGATGATCTCAGTTAGTTTGCGCACGTTATTGCTTCCAGTACCTTTCAATATCTCAGCAAGTATAGAGTCCACTACATCTGCCTTATTATTCTTAACTAGTTGAATGATCTGGCCAATTTCTTCCAATGTAGGGGGCATCGAGTCCAGGTTTGGTGTGGTTTGCTTATAGTTCAAAGTTTTCGCTTGCTGGATCACAGTTGAGTAGATTTTTAAAGTACTGAGATAAAAGGTGGCAGTTGTCTTTCTCGTTAAATCCAGTTTGCCTTGTGAGTCTCTGAAGTGGAGGCTTGGCGGAGCGTATTTTCTGCTTGAAGGATCCAAAAAATCTCTGGAGATAATCTTAGCAATGCTCTCTTCCATTTGGGTTAGTTAGTTTTGTGTAAAGGGCCGCTTGATTCTTCGAATTATTATGTAATCTTTCTTTGTTCCAAAAATACATGCCAATTTTTCTTGGTTTTTTTAGAATGCCACATCACCCTGGCTGTCTGTCTTTGGGCTATTGTATTGTCACAGTTCACCACGTATGCTTCCTTCTTCTAGCGAGAGGGGAGAAATCATTGGCCGCATTGACAAGAGTCTCCTTCGGTTGGTCCAAGCTGTACAGATCCTTATTGTTCAGTTTCTGACTTACTTCTTGTCTGTTCTTAAAGCGCTCTACGTAAAATCTTACTATTTTGGAGGTTCTAGGTAATCTAGTGTTTCTAGGCTGGAGTCTTAATTTAATCCTTGAGAGGTAGTGGTCTGAGCCCAGATTGGCGCTTCTTAGTACCTTCACGTTTTGTATTTCCTTTTGAGATATTCGTGAAATTGCCACATGATCGCATCATGAATTCGCTTATGCGCCGGATAATTGCCCACTAAGTTTCTGTATTTTTTGTCTCTTTCCAATTGAGCATTGAAGTTACCAAGCAGTATAACGGTGTGCCTCTCTCAAAGTTTAGAGATTATATCTTCTAAATCCTTTCAGAATTTATCAGTTCTGTCTTGATTGTTTCTGTTGTCCTGGTTGATTGAGGAATGTACATTGACTATATTGTAGCCCTTGCTTGCACATTTGAGAGAGAGGATGGATACACGATTGCTCGGGGAGGTAAAGTCGATGACTGAATCCAGTATCCTGTGACTGATTATAAATCCTGTACCTAATAAGTGGGGTACGTACTTCATTACCCGCTGACCAACTTTTCTTTGGAGGATTATGTAGCCTTATGACTCCAAGGCATGTTCGTCCGTAAATCTGTTTTCATGTACCGCTGCCAGCATTATTATGTTGTGTCGTGTTAGTGGATCAGTCAGATGTTCCAGTTTACCCACTTTTAGCAGTGAGTTAGCATTAAATGTTGCGGTGAAGCTTTGCCGTCTTGGTCTGAGTATATGTCCGGTGATTTTAGGATGCTCCGACTCATCCTTAAAGCATGTTGTTGCGGACTCTACAGAATCCGAAGGTCCGCTAACGACACCATAGGTGACGGTGGATTGTTTACCACCTGGGGTAGTGCATTTAGCGAAATTTTCCTCCATGCTCAGTTGAATAATATTCTTCGTGGGACAGTGGCGAGCCACTGTCTAAGATACTACCCAAGTTGTTAGATTGGGAGGCTTATTAATCAGGGATATAACAACTAGGCAGGTCGCCTTCACTACGGCTAAGGAGCCCTGTCAACCCCACTCTTCCTAGGTGCTAAGCTCTGTGCCATTGTTAACCAAAGATATTCAAGGGGCACATATTATTATTATTACTGTTTTGTCTGTTAATCTAGCCTGTCAGTCTTCTCTGTCTACTATTGTATACTACTGTTGTTAGACCACAAATCATTAAAGATAGTTCTTGTATAATTTTCATAACCATAAATGTAAGATGAAATTAGTTTTCACAATTTCATTAAAAAAATGTATTGAAAAAATCAATGTCGCAATTATGAAATTATTCACGGCCCAAACTAATAGTAATCAGTGCATGAATTTCATATAGTATGTAGTTGATTAGTTTTGAAAACTAAGGTTGATAGATTTCTTTCCATCTTGTTATTTAGTTTAATATTTTTTGTTTAATAATAGGATTATTCAACAATTTCATAACCGTCTTATATACGATATACACATAACGATCTAGGGTCGATAACCTGAAATATAAAAACGATTTATAAACAACTCGATGGAACGTTAAGCTGGTTATATATTATAATTTAATTCCCCTGTGTTTTGCATTCACATCCAGAAAATATAAATATTTTATTGTGAAAAGGGTTCGCGTCTGGACCTAAGACTAGCCCTTGATAGCCGTATACTAAATTATAGATTAATAGCTCTGTTTAGAACACAGAAGGTTTCTTCTATTTAATAAATCTCTGGTGGTAAATTTACAACAGAGGGATTCTCAAGTGGGTTATATATTGGAATTAACAGATTTAAATGTTGGTCAGTTAAGGTATAAATTGTATTATTTCCAGAAAAGGAATATCACAAAAGTATTATTCTTGAATAATTTCACATTTTAATTTTTTATTTGTTGTAAACAAAATATTATATTTTGTGCGATTACACATTGTTTTTTGTTTATTACTTTACACAGATTTTGAATGATAATTATTTGAAAGAAAATAATATTTGAAGAATATGTGCATCATATATTTAATAAAAATATGTGTTTTGTAATTGGTGAAATTTGTTTTGAATAAAACGATTTAAAATATGTTTCATATTTCATCGAGCTAAATGTGTTCAATGAAAACGTCATTTCAAATGTTTATATGTATATAAATCAATTTCCATTTAGCGAGAAAAATTTGGTTGAAATCGCGAAGTTGAAATGCTATAAAACTACTTAATTTATTGTATAATATACAACAGGGTAAAAATCTGCATTAGATGAGTAATTGTTTTTCCAGTTTTGCAAGCGTTTTATTTGAAATTGCCAAATATTTTATAATTCAATCATCTCGTTTTCAATCTGAATTGAAAAATTCAATATGTTTCTACCACTAATTTCTGTAAAAATATTGTATAACTTGTGAAGTTACGTAAATCTACACACATTACACTAGACTAGAATTTCGACTGTTAAATGTCATTTTTCAGTAGATTACAAATTCATTAGATTGAATTTTTTGTAAGGGTTATCTAACAAATAAATAATTGATCCTTGTACTGAAAAGTGATGTGGCTATCAACGTACTATATATAGAACAGGTTTATAATATTGTTGGAACCTATTATCGACTTTCTAAATGTAAGAAAGCTAATAATGAGAAGATAAAGAAATATATCTATGACATAATGTGCCACACTGATACAAGGGATCATTTAAAATTTTTACATCTATTACCGCAAGACAAGAATATTTCAGAATAAAGCCAATTAATTTTCAGTTTTAATAGAAAAATAATTTTCCCAGTCACTTCACTTCCTTAGCTCAACAAGTACTTTCAGAATCTGATATTAAAATTTTTTTAGACGATTAAAATTAAAAAAGCTGTTGAACGATTTTTAATTCAGAGTACGTATGGATTACCACGCAGTAACGGTTTTAGATAAAAAATCATAAACACATACATTTAAAATTCTATTTCCACTTTGTCGGAGTTAAAGATTATTATTATATATACTTAATTTTTCAGACAAATAGTTTGGAAATAAAAATATTTATATACATGAATCTAAGTGTCTGAACTGAATGACTGACTGGCTAATTTGGAAGGGAAGTGGCTTTATGACGTAGGCATCTACAATGGAAATATTTTGAAAAATTCGTTTCTAAAGGCTTGAAAAGGGGGGTCAAAGTT
Source organism: Phosphuga atrata (assembly GCA_944588485.1). Taxonomy (NCBI): domain Eukaryota; kingdom Metazoa; phylum Arthropoda; class Insecta; order Coleoptera; family Silphidae; genus Phosphuga; species Phosphuga atrata. The sequence goes on from OX155895.1 coordinate 42,503,524, forward strand.
ATTTACTAGGATAACTAATCAACAATTTTTTTTTCAGTTTTATTTAGAACTATTTCTTATACTTCTTTAGAGAATAAACTTATGAAAATCGGTTAAGAGCTTATCGAGAAATCACTTAAAATCTCGAATCACTTAAAAATTAGATTGTTTATATCAGGGGTCTCCAAACTTTCCAGCCTTAGAGCATACTGATTACTCCAGTAAGTTCCGAGGGCCAAAACCATATTATCATTGTTGCCGGTGGTAAAAAGTGAAATAGTCCACAGATGAAAAAAAAAGTCCGAAAAAGTACGTTTAAAAAAGGCTGCAAATCGGACTAAAGTCCGCAAAACGGCAACACTGCATATTATTAATTTTCCTGTCATTATCTGTAATTTCTAGATTAGTCGTAGAGTACGAGCCATGAGGAGTAACGTGACACGACATCTGGTGGACACAAGCGGAAATAGGTAGTACCTTCTATCGCTAAAAGATGGCCCTAATAGCACGTACAGAATAATCTCGTTGGTTTGAGAAAGTTCTGGTGTCTTCCACTCACTTCTAGATGGCAGTAATTGGAATATATAAGAAGGCTAGTGGCGCAACCACAAGTCAGTTCATATGACACTGTTGTGAAATAAAATAGTGCGTACCTCCTTATAACGTGTTTGTGCGTGTTTAAGATTCAGACATCTTTGTAACAGTATTTTGATTTGAATTGTTGCTTTTGTGTGTGATTTAGTAGTATGGAAAAGAAGCGAAAAATTGATAGTGAATGCAGAAAATTCAAAGATCAGTGGAACATTCAGTATTTCATAATTGAGTCCAGTAACAAGGCGCTATGTTTGATTTGCAATGAAAGCATAGCCGTTCTCAAGAAATATAACATTAAACGTCATTATGAAACAAAACATTTTCAAAATTACTCAAAATATACAGGAAGTTTGCGGACAGAAAAATTCGAAGCTATGAAGCGCGGATCGAAATCGCAGCAATCTTCATTTACAAAACTCAAAACTGAACAAGAGGCTGCAACTCGTGCCAGCTTTCGTGTGGCTCTTGAAATTGCAAAACGTGGAAAACCATTCACCGATGGAGAAATGATCAAAGAATGCATAATTGCAGTAGCCGAAGAAATGTGCCCTGAAAAGGTAAATTTATTAAAAACTGTCAGTATGTCAGCAAACACTGTGGCTCGAAGGGTAGAAAACATCGCTGAAAATATATCCTCTCAACTGTTCGACAAAAATGGACATTTTGCGTGGTTTTCTTTGGCCTTGGATGAGTGAACGGATGTGTCAGATACTGCTCAGGTGTTGATTTATATTCGAGGAGTAGATAAAAGCTATGAAGTGCATGAAGAACTTCTTGATATGTATAGTATTCATGGCACAACTACTGGTACATATATTTTTATAGGAGTTGAAAGGGCCATTAGTCAAAAGAACCTTCGATGGAAAAACTTGAAATGTATTACAACTGATGAAGGCAAAAACATGAGTGGGAAAGATAAAGGAGTGGTCGCTCTTGTGTCAAAGGCTGTAGAAGATGACGGTGGTTCAAAACCATTAGTCTTACATTGTATCATTCATCAACAGTCTTTGTGCGGAAAATGTTTGGATATGTCTGAAGTTCTGAAACCAGTCATATCAACTGTTAATTTTATCAGATCTTTTGGGCTGAATCACCGACAATTCCGACAATTTATTGAAGAGATTGGAGAAAATGACTTACCTTATCATACTGCCGTACGTTGGCTTAGTTGTGGGAAAGTCCTTCAGCGCTTTTTTGAACTTCGAGCAGTGATCGAATTTTTTTTTAATAAAAAGCATCGCCCTCTTACTGAATTACAAAACAACGCATGACTGTGGAAGTTAGCATTCTATGTTGATTTGACAAAACATGTGAACGAACTGAATTTGAGATTGCAAGGAGAAACCAGCATCTTCCTGATTTATACACTAATATCAAATCATTCCGGAAGAAATTGATACTGTTTCAATCACAACTACGAAGTAAATGTTTTTCACATTTTAAAACATGTGAAATATTCAACCACACCACTGAGACTGAGTTTCCTATCGATTTTGCAATCGAAACTTTGAGTGCTTTGAAAATAAATTTTGATACTCGTTTCTCGGACTTTGATGCCATTGCGAATCAAATTAAGATTTTTCGGAATCCTTTTGATACTGACATTGAACCCTAGCCCCGGAACTTCAAATGGAAATGATTGATCTACAGTGCAGTGATATAATTAAGAACAAATATAAAAACTCATCTTTGTTGGAATTTTATAAGAGTCTTCCACTGACACAATTTGATAATTTGCATAAATTTGTACGTGGGCTGTTTTCTGTTTTTGGTACTACTTATTTGTGTGAGAAGACCTTCTCCAAAATGAAGTACACAAAAAATGTTTACAGATCTAAATTAACTGATGAGCATCTTAAATTTCTTTTAATAATTGGTACAAGTAAAATTAGTCCACAACTACAAACTATTGTCAGTGGAAAATCTCAATTACATAAATCTCATTAGTATTTCATTTGTCATTATGCTTGTAATAAGTTATGTTTTTATTTAAAATGTATAAAATGTTAGTTGGCTTCATTTCAATAATTTGTTAGTTATTATATACTGAAGTTAAATTTTCTGCATATTATACATGTCTTTACTCATTACAATTATGTGTTTCTTTATCCAACTTATCACAAAAACAGTAATAATAAGCCTACAACAATGTTATGAGTAGTTAGCCCATGACCATATCAATGTAGATGTCATATTAATAATTATTCAACATAAAATTAGAATACTTCAGTAAACTAAATTTAATTTGCTATAAAAAATATGTTCTCTAAAAGGAGTTTTCAAGTATGCTAGCTCTCCGCGGGCCGGACAAAATCTGTCCGCGGGCCGGATGTGGCCCTCGGGCCGTAGTTTGGAGACCCCTGGTTTATGTTATAAACAGTACAAACTTTATACTGTTAATTTCGAATACAGTTCGGGTATTTTTAATAAAATCTATGTATATTTTTATTGTTAAACACGAACTGAGTTCGTAATATAAACGATATAAATTGTCACTCAAGTCCTCAATTGTAAATTCTCAAGTGCTATCCGTGCCGATAAAAGTAGGAAAAGTAAAGTGTCAGAATCTGATCAGTGAGTGAAATTAAATTGGACGAAACATTGCATAAAACTGTTAACGAAAGAAACGCTGAAGAACCTACAGCATCAGCAGCAAGGAGCTTTTCCGAACAGTTATGAAAATAATAAGAATAATAATTATAGGATCCAACCTCTGATAAGAGAAAGACTACAAGAAGTTAATAAAAGTTCAAGCTGATACGAAATTGTTCCCTTTCTTAAACTGTCAAAACATTTAGTATTTATCTATGTCTTCATAAAAAATAGTGTCATTATAGAATGGAGTAAAATAAAATTTATTTCGCCCCTAAAGCTGTTAAGACTAAGACGCATTTTTCACCATTTTTTGAAAAACCGATTAAGGAAGCTGAAAATTGGGGGTGGAATATTTTTGTAACCTATATCCCTGAAACCCCGTAAAAATTGTCAAACAATTAGAATAAAAAAAATAGTAAAATAAAAAAAATAGTATAATAGAATACGAATAAAACATAAAAGAAAACGTGATTTACCATTTTCATAAAATTCAAATAATGGGGCTATATTTATATCTCAGAAGATAATTATATCTCAGAAGAATATTTTATCCGATATCTAGATATATCAGAGATGTTAAAATTGATATTTAAATTCTTCATAAATAATTAAGGAATGCGTGTAGCAACATTTTTCAAAAATCCGGTTTTTAGAGGAATTATTTAAAAAATTATGCTCATCTGCATATCTCACAATTGGCAGCTGCAACTTGAGTAATACTATATGATTACAATTTAAAATGAAAATTGAAAATATAAAAGTAAATGGCTTGACGACTCTATGTATGGCGTACTATTGTAGACTATGGATCGTGCCTATTCCTGATGCTGTTTACGTTATGTGTGGAAATAAAAATCTAAAAATCTAAGTCAAAATATTAATATAGACCGTAATTGAGTTTTGAAAATTTGATACAAGGGCTGGATAAAATCAAGTTGAAATAAAATAAACATGTCAGTGGTGGTGTTTGCCAGTGAAGTAGTTGTTTTTAAGAAATGGTTTTTATAGAAATATTATTTTATAGAAAGATACTAATGTTGTCAACTTTGTTGACGATATGTATACAATGATTTCCTAGAAATTATAATCTTTGAAGAAAAGATATACATGCTACTATTTAATAGTAGTACTAATTATAGGTAATCATATAAACTTATTAAAAACGAGATATCGCCTGAATATATAAATATATTTAACTTGTTCCTATCTCTATAATAATAAGTCTTATTAAGACTACAAAACAAATCTCATGTTGAAACAATTACTTACCTTGCTAGTACCACGCAGGATATTGAATAATATAAAATATATTTCTGTGTTATTTCTGTTTGACGCTGTGCTTGTGCTTCCACTATCGTCTTTATATAATGTATATAAATATAGTACGATAACGTAATGTACGATAAACCCATGTAAACAGTTAAGATACGACAAAGTTAAAAAAAAATTAACTATAAACAATTTAAAAGTGATAAAATTTTGAAAATAATCACTTGAAACCAAACCCGCAATAATTTGTTTGTAACGTCGTAAGTGAGAAACTTAATTCTAACATTCAAACATAAACATTCTTTATAAAATCGTCGTTTTCAGTTTTATTCGGCGCACTGTTTAAAACCATTGGTTTCGACGTTTAACAATCTGGGACATGTGAAAACATTTTTTGAGTAGTACTTTTTGTAGTACTCCACACGATGGTACAAAACAATCACGATAACTTTCAATATTTGACATATTTGACATGTCTACTACAACTACTGTATCAACAAAGTCACGCACAGGTAGAAATTACACATTTTACGTCACTTCGGTAACCGATTTTCGGTACCGAGTTCAAAAATATATTTTCAATTTGTTATAACTTTTTAATTTCGACGAAAGAAAAAACAAAATATTGTTTCGTTATAAAAGTCTAATATGAGCTTTTGATTTAAGAAAAAAAAAATTATTCAAATACCCAATTCCTTTTTTTTCTTTTTCCTTTTTTCTCTGTCTATACTCCTTTTGACGCTGAGCTTGTGATTTTACTATTGCCTCTCTACAATGAATATAAATATGGTAAAAAAAATAGCAAACACTGTAATCACATGTACGATAAATCTATTAAACACTAAGCAAATTAATTACAATTTATTTCATTTCATCCATTTTTGATATGTGAGGATTTCTATTTTAACTTCAATTTATTTTATTTTTGTTTGTTTTTTATTTACTATTATAGTAATGCCGGGTAAACCAATTACTAACAAAAATTAATATCATTTTCAAATTTAAAAAAATGTCAAAATCAAATAATTTAAAAAAAAATTAGGTGAGAACAAATAGTTTTTAATTTATCTTATTACAAAATGTTTTATCTAATCACAAAAAAAAATATTATTGTAAATTGTTGTAATTTTCATATACGTATTTTAGAAGTTTTATAATTATGTTATTTTGTAATTTGTAATTTTCTTTTTCTTTTGTAGCCTTGAGAAAGACCTAATATAGGTCGAAACGTTGGCTTAATTTAAATAAAAATACTTCAAAGAATTTGTCCAAACACCTGATATACCCTAATCATAGATAAACTACCCTAATCATAAACAATATATAATATAAACAATAACTCTCCTATGAATTAAAACAACAAAACAGAAAAATACGTTTGAACAATTTTTATTTCTTCTTCTTGTTTAGTTTCAAGGTTATAAACAGACCAGGCTTGTCTGTCACTCTGCGAAAGAAAGAGAGAGCACACATTATAGAAATATATACTGAGAGAAAGAGAAAGAAAGAGAGAGCGCACGGTATAGAAATATACACTGAGAAAAAGAGAAAGGTTCGTAACGGACAGCGTACGAGGACAGCGTACGAGGGACATCGTACGTAACGTAACGTTTTCTGCAGATTCGCTCCTACCGAGACCTCCCTAAAGGAACTCCGTTCCAATAACATTCTTTTCAAAACCATATCTTTCTGCAGACGCGTTTGCAGATTTATCTCTCATCAGTGCAGCTTTGCCTTTTTTGAATTATAAATTGGAATACACTTGCTTGAATGCCTCGTGCATGACTGACGGTTAGGTTTTAGTTTGACGTTTGTGGAAAAAGATATGAACAGATTATGAGCAGATTATTGATTTAGATGACAATTTACTATCGGTAAAACCATACTAATTATAGATAACCATACGAAAATACTACAAAATAAATCTCCTGCGTGGTATTAGCACGGAAAATAGTAGCATGCTTCTTTTCTGAGGTAGAAAGTGTTAGGTAGTCTTAGGTAGCATGTATATCTTTCCTAAGATTATAATTTCTAGGAAAGCATATGTATACAATAACGTCAACAAAGTTCATATCATCAGTATAACCAATCTTTCCATAAAAACGATTTCTAAAAAACAAATACATACTTCTGACAAACACCACGACTGACATTGAATTCCATTACGAAAGTTTTTGGTTCTATGTAACCCTGTCATTTTCCCAAAAAAACTATATCCTGATAAAATACAATGATAATTATTATCAATTAATTTTCAAATAAATAATTTATAATTAATATGGTTCCACCAATAGTAAACATAAAAAATAAAGTTAATAATAAGTTATACGCAGAATTTTACACAGATTATGCCAATATAAATCGCTATACAATTTACTTTACAATAAAAAAAATACAATAAAATAAAAAAAATAAATGTTATTTCTGGACAATTTTTAGAATATTTTACATTCTACAATATTTTGCTATTTCAATATATCTCAAAATAATTTCACCATTGGTTGCAAAAATATTTAAATATCTTGAACTCACGAATGATACTTAGCAAAAAGACATCGTGGTCTTTGACATTTTGTAACAGGACTAGCTTTATCCCGCAGCTTCGCTCGCGTGGATATTTATATCAGTCAAATGAACTCAGGTCGGCTATGTATACCAAATATTGATCAGCTTGTAATTAATATAAAGACTAATATTAATATAGACCGTAATTGAGATTTGAAAATTTGTTACGAGGGCTGGATAAAATCAAGTTGAAATAAAATAAATATTTACATAACTTATTTTCTCCAATATTTTCATATGGATTTTATTCAAACTTTCCACACTTATTACTTACGAATCAAGTTAATATTATTATTAAGTTGTAATGCAATTAGGGATTGCAATCCGATTTTATTTTCAATCCGGCCGGATCTGGCCGAATTTTCGTCGATCCGGCCGGATCCTGATGGATGAAAATTTGGTTGATCCGATCAGGATAATTTTCCCTATTCGTCTATATCTTCTGAGATCACAACAATTAGGTATGAGATGCTAACAAGTCTTAATCTTATATCTATGACAGACATCATGATGAATCTGTCTAATGAATGGCACAATTATCAAAAGATGGAGTTTATAACTATTTAATTTAATCAATTTACTATAAATACCGTATTTGCCGGTGTATAAGACGCACTGTAAAATTTAACCTACTTTTTGTGCACTTATAAAGCGGGCCTATATTTTAGAGGCAATTTTTTTCGGAAAAAATACACCAGCAAAAACGGTAATTATTTTAAGTATACATTATTTATCACAAAATCAATTTTGGTTTTGAAAAAACCATGTGGCGCCATGCGCACCACGCATTGAAAGTACCTACTCATGCAACAACGCGATTATTTCACCAAAAATTAGCATCACCGGATCCGGTGACCGTATCCGGTATATTGGTACCGGTTCCGGTAAACGATTAGTGATGCTGGATCTGCCAGATTATCGGATCCGCTTTTCCGGATTGCAATCCCTAAATGCAATCGAGTGGTTAGTTTCAAAGTTATTGCTTGTTGCAGACATATTTTCTAAATTTCGACCTCTAATTAGTCTTATTTTTTGAAATAATATTAATACATTATAATTTAAATTTTTAAGGTTTTTTTAAGCTTTACTAAAATCTAGAACTAATTCCGCTACTTTTATTCATTTTTAAGATACCAGCTGTAGCTATAACAAGGTGTTTTAGGAAGTTGAAATTAGTTTTTTTAAGATTCCCTGACTTATTATAAATTTAATTGAGTATAATAAAGAAAGCAAAAAATCAGGGGTGTCGAAAATCAGGGTTTTTTCAAGGCAAATCCTTTCAAAAGATCGTGAATTATGACATATAATATATAAAAAGATGCAAAATAATGTCAAGAATATTGACATATAATACATAAAAATTTGCAAAATATTTTATAGAAAAAACAACTAATAATTTCTTTGTGTTTTTATGAGCCTGAAAATAGCGATAATAAAATGCGCAAAATATTCCCAATTTATGCCTAAAACTTTTTGCTAAATATTCTAAAGTTTCTAAGTTATTCTAAATTTAATGCAGATTAAATGTGTGTATAATACTTGCAGTTGCAAGGAGAATAAACTTCTCAAATTTTCTATGAAAATATGGGATCCATTTTTGGGGGCTTGAAACTTTGATATCGATTTTCTCGAACCCGGGGGCCGGATACACCTGTTGACTTGATTTTATCCGGCTCTCGTAACAATTTTCAAATCTTATTAAGCCTGACCATGTGAGTAGACTTCGTCCTTCATCCTAGTAGAAGGTCTCGTAGGTTAAGCGGTTTTGTTGGTTAAGCGGTTTGAGCTTTGAAATATGCTACGACACCCGCTTTTTGTTACCATAAGAATCGTGGAACATTGTAGAGGATTCATCTCAGTTTTCCGCACAATCAACAATTTTTTCATGTAAAATAAGGGAAGATAATTACTTATTTAGATTTCACTTCCACACATAACGTATCTCCGCGAGAGTGTGGAGCAGTCATAATGCCTAAATGCATATTGCCTAATGCGTAACGTTGTTCTTCGAGGCGAGGAACTCGCATGCACACTCTCGCCTTATTTCGCGACGATCTCAGTGCCATTACTGACGCCGAACAGTTAGTAGCTGCTCCTGCTGCTATTTGTGCGCATACTATATAGGAAAGGGCGAGCAAACACGAGAGTGTGCAAGTGATGATCTCCTTTCCTCGTACTCGTGCATTGTATCCCTTTGACTCGGGTACTATAAATCGCCTTTGGAGCGAAGTTAGCCAAGGCGAGGCGAGGAAGCCCAAGGCGGGACGAGTACCCTCTCCATCCTCTCGTGGCGCACTCAACTTCGTACTACTTTGCGAGAGTCTGGAGCGCACTTAAGATGACATTAAGATCGCACTCAAGAAAATGGTAATACGTCCATTTCTTTATTTTTAAAGAAGAATTTAAATTCCAATTATCGTATCTACGACATATGAAATTTTGAAATCTAAATAGGTATTCAGAATCTGCAGCCCCTTTAGCAACATTTTCGGAAAATTGTAAGGCCTGATTTTCTCTATTTTGTAAGAAGAATATAAGTGATAATTTTTACAATGGCATATTTGGTTTACAATTGTGAAACACTAACCCCGTATTCATAGTCGCTCCTTATCTTAAGGAATAAGGACGCCTTGATGAAGGCTTCCTTAAATCTCTGAGGCGTCCTCGTTTCATAGTCGTGAAAGAAGGCTTCCTTCCAAAAGGAAGCCTTGTTTAGGGACATTTAGGGATATTTGATTGCTTATGGTGGCAACACTAACAAAAATTACTCAAACAGCCAAGGCTGATTGTAAATATAACCTTAAAATTGTTATTATTGATGAAGTAAAAAGTGTGCATTACACGAACCGCGAAAGGCTGTTATTAGCTCAGCCAATATCAGAAGAGAGCGCAGTCGACTGCAAAAAAAAAAACAAGTGCTGTTGATTTGAAACAAAAAGCTGAAGCATGGGAAAGGGTAATGATGAAATTTATAAGTAAAGCGTGGACACCACATACCAGCAAACAATTGAGAAAGTGCTGAGACAGCACAAAATCAGAAACAAAAGTAAGTGACAACAATTTTGTTCCCATCTAATCGAATTGTTGCATGATATTTTCTATTTCAAAATGCAATTATTTTATCAAAAATAAGTTCAGAAAACGAAAGTTGACAACAACAATGAAACACCAACGTCTCATGACTGGTGGGGGCCCTGCGCCTGTAGAACGCGTGGATTGAGTCATGGATTTCATTAATGAAACAAGTGTAAATATTGATGTGAAAATTGATTGTCTATTTGACAGCACAGTAGCATTTGAAGAACATTGTAAATATTAAAAAAAGGAAAAAATTATTAGCATTCTTTTACCATTTTCTTTTAACTTTTTCAGGTGACATGGGGTCAACGTCAGGTCTACAGCAATTTTTGGCAATTGCTTTTCATAATATTTCCAATGAAAAGGTACGGAGACTGATACGACTGCCAGAACTGATTGAACAGCAGCAAGTTTCATTAAAAAAAAAAATTGCCAAGGCAGAAGAGAAGCTAGACTACTAAAGATTCTACAATAAATTGTACAATAAAAAATATTCCATATCATATAAATATAAACATATTTAGATCAAAGTATATTTATTTCATATATTTACATATACACAATTATTAACTCTCATTTAAGTTGGTAAACTGGGTTTAATGACATTTTTTCAATAAAAGACTGTCATTAAACCCAGTTTACCAATAAGAATGCAATGCTAATAGGAGTTGTATTAACACATTCACTGCTGCGTCTGGTTTTATGACATTCCTGTATCTCCAATTGAAACCACTTTACAAAGTCGATAGTTATAATGATATGGTATTTATTTTCTTTCTCTAGGGGCCCCATAGAACTATTTTAGGTGATTTTCACGAAATGGGTCACTGGTGACCCAGTGACGTGCTGGTCTGTAATACGCAAAAAAAGTATGCAAACACCGCCGGGTAACTGGTGTCACGGTGGCAGTGAATGTGTTAACAGAGACACGGGTAGCCCACGATTATTTGATCTCCTTAATTGGGCATTAACCAACGGCAACAGAAGTTCGACCACGTCTCCTTTTCTGAACCGATATCTTCTTCGAAAAGGAACATCGTTGTACATTTCGATAGGATTCTGAAAGTATCGAATGTACCTTCTGGTACATTCGATACTTTCAGCCGCCTTCGATTACATTCGAGCCGCCTTCGAAATCTATTTCCATTTCATATTGGATTTTCCTCAAAACCATTACCAACTCACTATCATAATTATTTAAAAAATTGTTCTTCATTATACTGTTTCTGAAGTTAAATAACATGTCAAAACTACGTCGACGACAAGCGCAAGCGTCATCGAAACGGAACAGCCAATCACAGTGCTGAAGGCTTCCCCAAGGAAGCTCGAAACCTTCCTTAAGATAAGGAGCCGAATAAGGATCCTTCAGCTGTCAAGGAAGGTCTATGAAACGCGAAATAAGGAACAAGGAGGCCTTGTTTCTCAAGGAGCGACTATGAATACGGGAGTAACTTGTCTATTTATTTCTAAAAGCTAATCTTAATACGTAATTTCATAATTCTAACATTCAAATGTAAAATTAACTGGTGACGATACGACAATGAAAGAACAAACTGTTTTTGTTAAATTTGTAAAATTTTGTTAAATTTGTTACTAGCTACTATTTTGGCGATTTCAAATTTAATTAAAAAAAATTGACATCAGGCTAAAATGAAATAAAAAGAACAGCAGATTAATTAGGTCAGAAACATAAAATATTTTTTACAGCTTACCACAACTAACAGTTTTTTTTTAACATGATTGTAGTCACTGTTATAAAATATTTTAAAATAGAAAAGGTTGAAACTAATACAAGTTAACTCAAACTAATACAATTTGAAACTAATACAAAATACAATTCATTTATGATGAAGCATTATTAATATATTAAAATTAACACAGTAAAAGTTGTAAAATGCTCGTTTAAACAGGACAACGTACAAGCAACATGACTTGTTATTGGTGCCTATGCACACTAAAAATTATTCCGCCTTGAGCACATAAAACACTGCGTCCTCAAGTTTTCGAAATTTCTTTTGCGTATCTTTTACTGCATTTTTGAGTGAATTTTTCAAGCGTATGATACGCAAAAGAAATTTCGAAAACTTGAGGACGCAGTGTTTTATGTGCTCAAGGCGGAATAATTTTTAGTGTGCATAGGCACTCACACTGGTCTATTTTTACAGTGAGTACAACTGATTAAAAATGAAATAAAAATGAAAAATTACGCATTTATTATTTTATTTAATTTACGCCAGTAGTTTTAAATCATATAAAGAAGTTTTCTTGATTAATAAATTCACCGGTTTCACAAAGAAAAAAATCTTTTGAAACCTTTCAACCTTTTAATTATGTATTTTATGTTAGTTTATTTCACATAAGTAATTTGTCAGTTTTTATTAGGTTTAATAATTTTTCGTTTTTATTTAATTTTTAATCAATTTTTACATCATGTGCATATTGCATAGTGAAATGAAATGAAAAAATAATTCTACCTTGAGCACATAAAACACCGCGTCTCAAGTTTTCAAAATGTCTTTTGCGTATCATCCGCTTGACTAACAAGTAATGATGCTTGAACGTTGGCCTGTTTAATCGAGCGTTTTTCTACTTTTATTTTGTTAATTTTAATACAGTAATAATGTTATAATACTCTTATACTCTTTAATGAATTGTATTTGTTTCAATCCGTTCTATTTTATAATTTTTATAAGATAATTTATAATCTTTCTTAACAATGGTTACAATCTTGTTAAAAAAACTGTTACGTATGGTAAGTTGTAAAAAATATTTTATGTTTCTGAGCTAATTAATCTGCTGTTATTTTTCTTTTATTTTTGGCCTGATGATGGCGAAATTGTTTAATTCAATTTTAAATCGCCGAAACTACTAGCTAGCAGCAAATTTAAACGGTTTGTTCTTTCATTATCCTATCGTAACCAGTTAATTCCACATTTGAATATAACCCTTTATTGGGTATTATTAATCACATAATATTTGTAAACTTTTCTAAAATTTGTAGAATTATAGAATTTGTAAAATTTGTAGAATTTTTCAATTCTATATCAGTTTGAATGATCAGTCCTATACTTGTCTTAATCTGTGAATGCGTACAAAGCACTAGTTCAACAACCAGCTCAAAATCTTTTCATGAAACATTTATTATCAACATTTTTACAGAAAGTATAAACTCAAAATTTCAAAATCGTTTCGGCAGAAACTAAACTAGATTCAGTGAATTGTAAATATTCCATTATAGTGAAATATTATTCCAGTTCAGTGAAATTGGCAACCCAAACCCACTAATGTCTCCAATTGAATCAAGCGTTCCGTAAATCATTGTCACAAATATATACCACAGAGCTAGCAATCTAGAAGCAATTTTAATTCTATACGATATTTTCCTTTGAGATGTAATATTTAGTTGCTTTTCGTTAAAGAATAGCGGTGGAATGCGTAAGAAATTGTTTTTCTCTAGAAAATAAGAATCAATCAAACAAATTAAATGATTAAAAATGACAAGAGTTTCCGAGTTTCCGAGAATATTGTTGAAATACCCGGTAAGTTGCGATCGCTGCATATACATCTTATCGCTGTCTTATTTATTAAGCTAATAATTTTTATATAAAACAAACAAATATTTGTTATCTACTGCAGTGTAATAAATAACACAAATGTGCAAAATCGCAGCACTTGCAAACAAATTAATTTATTTTCGTACGGGTAAAACGGAAAAAACACATAAAAATCTGTTAGATTAAGCACACGCTGAGCTTTGTTCCGGTCACTCGACCAGTTCCTTCCTAGCACACAAATTAATGGAGTGGTTTTAACCTTTTCCCTGAATCATTTATTCTTTGCTTTCACCAAATTTATGCATTTATAATCATTTTTAAAAAACATAGGCTTGAGTGGGTTAAAGTTGTAATAACTGGTTTATTGAAGGTGCGAAATGAAGCAGGAATAATGAATATAAACAAAACAAAGCTGAGATATAACCGACATTGTTTAAAAAATAATGTAAATGTTCAAAATATTTTCGCGCAATTGCATCCTTTGAAATGCATGAAGAAATTGGTCAATTTTGTATTTGCGGAGAGGAAACGAAAGGAAATGAAATTGGTTGGAAAAAGGCCTGGCCCAATTTTCGTATTCTCAACTAGGCGGAAACAGAAGGAAAAAGAGCGGCAGTAGTACATAAACCGCAACAATAGAAGTCTTTTATTAAGAAGGGAACTCTCCATGGCAGAAAGTTTATTGCTGCGCCAATATGCAATTACCCATTATCGTACTGCGCCTACACGCTTTTCCCTAAGAGAAAATACTACAATTCGCAAAGTAAAAACTTAATACAGTTAATATAATAATTCAATTCACAAAATGATATTCACCAAGGGACAAATAGTTTTGAAACAATTTAAATTTTCGTATTTATACTGCTCTCTTATGTCAAAAAAAACTGTTTTATAATTATATTTTCCTTCAACTAACGATTATAAACAAGCAGTACCTGTATAATCCTACCTATTTAAAATTAATTGTCAAACTAGTACATGCACTCACTTAACATATTAATCTTGTTTGTAAACTTCATTTAAGCCTTAAGTATTCGGTTAGTGCCTGACAAAGCCAGACATTTGGGAAATTTGTGTTTCTTCAGAGGTTCTCTAGGTAACAAGGCAGAATATCTCACTGTACCGTTCCACAACACTCCGAGGTTATTTAGATGGTATTTAAGAGAACATAAGTATGTATATACTGTAAGGGGTTCTAAAAGACACCAAGATTTACATCATTTTATAAAAATATAATAAACACATTTTATTATAAACATAATTATAAGCTTTAATATTTTAATATTCAACCTGTTCTCTCTACAAAATTAATATATCCAAGCTATATTTCTTATTTAATAAATTTATTTAAATGTATCTACAACTAGGAAGGTTTCCTAAATTTTTAATAAACATTATATAAGATAGATCTTGAAAAGGTCATGTGTCTATTGAACATATGATATATGGTTGAGGAAAATTTAAATAAATTCCTGAAATTAGAATTAGAAAATCATTCCTGCATTATTTTCTCTAACGTTAATACCATTATCACGTCTTTGAAGAACTAATCTATGTCTACATTGGTAATAATTTTAATTGAATTAACGATGAGTTAAAGAAACTTAAATTACAAATGTTATCGTAATGAATCAAATGATTTCCATTTAACTTAAAAAAATTAAATGTACCTGCTTTGAGCATATTTTGATGATCCATCCACGAAAGCATGAGTGGATTACAAAGACCAGATTGACGACCAGCGCATAGCGGTGCTTTGGTCGTGCACCGGTCCAAACTTTATCAATTATTAGAACACTAATACTTTTTAACCTACAAAATATCAATTTTTGTATAAAATTGTACTCTTAAATTTAAAACTACAAATATTAATGCTTACGTAATTTTACATTACTATTATAATCACGTTTATTTAATCCCGAGGAATGTGTCTCCTGCTGTTGTAGTTTGTATGTCGAATTGGATTTATCGATCGGCAACAACGGTTTCGGCAATTTGTAAGTGTAAAGTTTACGGAAAGTTTACAGGACACGAATGCAGAATAAGGAAGCGAATTCGGAGAGTGATGATTGTTGTTCGAGGGCACATTGAATAATATTCATGGCGTATCGGAAGTTTCGGTGCAAAATGCTAAGTCGTAAATTGCACGAACGATTGTTATTGGGTTTGTTTCCGCAGACGATTAATTGGTTAAATTCACAAGGTTCCTAATATACAATATTTTGGCAGACAAATATTTAGTACAAATATAGATAGATAGGAATACTCGACAGACAAGACTAGACAGACAAAACTAGACAGACAAGTCTACACAGACAAGACTAGACAGACAAGACGAAACAGACAAGACTAGACAGATAGGACTAGACAGACAAGACTAGACAGACAAGACTAGACAGACAAGACTAGACAGACAAGACTAGACAGACAAGACTAGACAGACAAGACAAGACAGACAAGACTAGACAGACTAGACAGACAAGACTAGACAGACAAGACTAGACAGACAAGACTAGACAGACAAGACTAGACAGACAAGACTAAACAGACAAGACTAGACAGACAAAACTAGACAGACAAGACTAGACAGACAAGACTAGACAGACAAGACTAGACAGACAAGACTAGACAGACAAGACTAGACACACAAGACTAAACAGACAAGACTAGACAGACAAGACTAGACAGACAAGACTAGACAGACGAGACTAGACAGACAAGACTAGACAGACAAGACTAGACAGACAAGACTAGACAGACAAGACTAGACAGACAAGACTAGACAGACAAGACTAGACAGACAAGACTAGACAGACAAGACTAGACAGACAAGACTAGACAGACAAGACTAGACAGACAAGACTAGACAGACAAGACTAGACAGACAAGACTAGACAGACAAGACTAGACAGACAAGACTAGACAGACAAGACTAGACAGACAAGACTAGACAGACAAGACTAGACAGACAAGCCTAGACAGACAAGACTAGACAGACAAGACTAGACAGACAAGACTAGACAGACAAGACTAGACAGACAAGACTAGACAGACAAGACTAGACAGACAAGACTAGACAGACAAGACAAGACAGACAAGACTAGACAGACTAGACAGACAAGACTAGACAGACAAGACTAGACAGACAAGACTAGACAGACAAGACTAGACAGACAAGACTAAACAGACAAGACTAGACAGACAAAACTAGACAGACAAGACTAGACAGACAAGACTAGACAGACAAGACTAGACAGACAAGACTAGACAGACAAGACTAGACACACAAGACTAAACAGACAAGACTAGACAGACAAGACTAGACAGACAAGACTAGACAGACGAGACTAGACAGACAAGACTAGACAGACAAGACTAGACAGACAAGACTAGACAGACAAGACTAGACAGACAAGACTAGACAGACAAGACTAGACAGACAAGACTAGACAGACAAGACTAGACAGACAAGACTAGACAGACAAGACTAGACAGACAAGACTAGACAGACAAGACTAGACAGACAAGACTAGACAGACAAGACTAGACAGACAAGACTAGACAGACAAGACTAGACAGACAAGCCTAGACAGACAAGACTAGACAGACAAGACTAGACAGACAAGACTAGACAGACAAGACTAGACAGACAAGACTAGACAGACAAGACTAAACAGACAAGACTAGACAGACAAGACTAGACAGACAAGACTATACAGACAAGACTAGACAGACAAGACTAGACAGACAAGACTAGACAGACAAGACTAGACAGACAAGACTAGAGAGACAAGACTAGACAGACAAGACTAGACAGACAAGACTAGACAGACAAGACTAGACAGACAAGACTAGACAGACAAGACTAGACAGACAAGTCTAGACAGACAAGACTATACAGACAAGACTAGACAGACAAGACTAGACAGACAAGACTAGACAGACAAGACTAGACAGACAAGACTAGACAGACAAGACTAGACAGACAAGACTAGACAGACAAGACTAGACAGACAAGACTAGACAGACAAGACTAGACAGACAAGACTAGACAGACAAGACTAGACAGACAAGACTAGACAGACAAGACTAGACAGACAAGACTAGACAGACAAGACTAGACAGACAAGACTAGACAGACAAGACTAGACAGACAAGACTAGACAGACAAGACTAGACAGACAAGACTAGACAGACAAGACTAGACAGACAAGACTAGACAGACAAGACTAGACAGACAAGACTAGACAGACAAGACTAGACAGACAAGACTAGACAGACAAGACTAGACAGACAAGACTAGACAGACAAGACTAGACAGACAAGACTAGACAGACAAGACTAGACAGACAAGACTAGACAGACAAGACTAGACAGACAAGACTAGACAGACAAGACTAGACAGACAAGACTAGACAGACAAGACTAGACAGACAAGACTAGACAGACAAGACTAGACAGACAAGACTAGACAGACAAGACTAGACAGACAAGACTAGACAGACAAGACTAGACAGACAAGACTAGACAGACAAGACTAGACAGACAAGACTAGACAGACAAGACTAGACAGACAAGACTAGACAGACAAGACTAGACAGACAAGACTAGACAGACAAGACTAGACAGACAAGACTAGACAGACAAGACTAGACAGACAAGACTAGACAGACAAGACTAGACAGACAAGACTAGACAGACAAGACTAGACAGACAAGACTAGACAGACAAGACTAGACAGACAAGACTAGACAGACAAGACTAGACAGACAAGACTAGACAGACAAGACTAGACAGACAAGACTAGACAGACAAGACTAGACAGACAAGACTAGACAGACAAGACTAGACAGACAAGACTAGACAGACAAGACTAGACAGACAAGACTAGACAGACAAGACTAGACAGACAAGACTAGACAGACAAGACTAGACAGACAAGACTAGACAGACAAGACTAGACAGACAAGACTAGACAGACAAGACTAGACAGACAAGACTAGACAGACAAGACTAGACAGACAAGACTAGACAGACAAGACTAGACAGACAAGACTAGACAGACAAGACTAGACAGACAAGACTAGACAGACAAGACTAGACAGACAAGACTAGACAGACAAGACTAGACAGACAAGACTAGACAGACAAGACTAGACAGACAAGACTAGACAGACAAGACTAGACAGACAAGACTAGACAGACAAGACTAGACAGACAAGACTAGACAGACAAGACTAGACAGACAAGACTAGACAGACAAGACTAGACAGACAAGACTAGACAGACAAGACTAGACAGACAAGACTAGACAGACAAGACTAGACAGACAAGACTAGACAGACAAGACTAGACAGACAAGACTAGACAGACAAGACTAGACAGACAAGACTAGACAGACAAGACTAGACAGACAAGACTAGACAGACAAGACTAGACAGACAAGACTAGACAGACAAGACTAGACAGACAAGACTAGACAGACAAGACTAGACAGACAAGACTAGACAGACAAGACTAGACAGACAAGACTAGACAGACAAGACTAGACAGACAAGACTAGACAGACAAGACTAGACAGACAAGACTAGACAGACAAGACTAGACAGACAAGACTAGACAGACAAGACTAGACAGACAAGACTAGACAGACAAGACTAGACAGACAAGACTAGACAGACAAGACTAGACAGACAAGACTAGACAGACAAGACTAGACAGACAAGACTAGACAGACAAGACTAGACAGACAAGACTAGACAGACAAGACTAGACAGACAAGACTAGACAGACAAGACTAGACAGACAAGACTAGACAGACAAGACTAGACAGACAAGACTAGACAGACAAGACTAGACAGACAAGACTAGACAGACAAGACTAGACAGACAAGACTAGACAGACAAGACTAGACAGACAAGACTAGACAGACAAGACTAGACAGACAAGACTAGACAGACAAGACTAGACAGACAAGACTAGACAGACAAGACTAGACAGACAAGACTAGACAGACAAGACTAGACAGACAAGACTAGACAGACAAGACTAGACAGACAAGACTAGACAGACAAGACTAGACAGACAAGACTAGACAGACAAGACTAGACAGACAAGACTAGACAGACAAGACTAGACAGACAAGACTAGACAGACAAGACTAGACAGACAAGACTAGACAGACAAGACTAGACAGACAAGACTAGACAGACAAGACTAGACAGACAAGACTAGACAGACAAGACTAGACAGACAAGACTAGACAGACAAGACTAGACAGACAAGACTAGACAGACAAGACTAGACAGACAAGACTAGACAGACAAGACTAGACAGACAAGACTAGACAGACAAGACTAGACAGACAAGACTAGACAGACAAGACTAGACAGACAAGACTAGACAGACAAGACTAGACAGACAAGACTAGA
Source organism: Phosphuga atrata (assembly GCA_944588485.1). Taxonomy (NCBI): domain Eukaryota; kingdom Metazoa; phylum Arthropoda; class Insecta; order Coleoptera; family Silphidae; genus Phosphuga; species Phosphuga atrata. The sequence continues at coordinate 42,523,590 of OX155895.1, forward strand.
CAGACAAGACTAGACAGACAAGACTAGACAGACAAGACTAGACAGACAAGACTAGACAGACAAGACTAGACAGACAAGACTAGACAGACAAGACTAGACAGACAAGACTAGACAGACAAGACTAGACAGACAAGACTAGACAGACAAGACTAGACAGACAAGACTAGACAGACAAGACTAGACAGACAAGACTAGACAGACAAGACTAGACAGACAAGACTAGACAGACAAGACTAGACAGACAAGACTAGACAGACAAGACTAGACAGACAAGACTAGACAGACAAGACTAGACAGACAAGACTAGACAGACAAGACTAGACAGACAAGACTAGACAGACAAGACTAGACAGACAAGACTAGACAGACAAGACTAGACAGACAAGACTAGACAGACAAGACTAGACAGACAAGACTAGACAGACAAGACTAGACAGACAAGACTAGACAGACAAGACTAGACAGACAAGACTAGACAGACAAGACTAGACAGACAAGACTAGACAGACAAGACTAGACAGACAAGACTAGACAGACAAGACTAGACAGACAAGACTAGACAGACAAGACTAGACAGACAAGACTAGACAGACAAGACTAGACAGACAAGACTAGACAGACAAGACTAGACAGACAAGACTAGACAGACAAGACTAGACAGACAAGACTAGACAGACAAGACTAGACAGACAAGACTAGACAGACAAGACTAGACAGACAAGACTAGACAGACAAGACTAGACAGACAAGACTAGACAGACAAGACTAGACAGACAAGACTAGACAGACAAGACTAGACAGACAAGACTAGACAGACAAGACTAGACAGACAAGACTAGACAGACAAGACTAGACAGACAAGACTAGACAGACAAGACTAGACAGACAAGACTAGACAGACAAGACTAGACAGACAAGACTAGACAGACAAGACTAGACAGACAAGACTAGACAGACAAGACTAGACAGACAAGACTAGACAGACAAGACTAGACAGACAAGACTAGACAGACAAGACTAGACAGACAAGACTAGACAGACAAGACTAGACAGACAAGACTAGACAGACAAGACTAGACAGACAAGACTAGACAGACAAGACTAGACAGACAAGACTAGACAGACAAGACTAGACAGACAAGACTAGACAGACAAGACTAGACAGACAAGACTAGACAGACAAGACTAGACAGACAAGACTAGACAGACAAGACTAGACAGACAAGACTAGACAGACAAGACTAGACAGACAAGACTAGACAGACAAGACTAGACAGACAAGACTAGACAGACAAGACTAGACAGACAAGACTAGACAGACAAGACTAGACAGACAAGACTAGACAGACAAGACTAGACAGACAAGACTAGACAGACAAGACTAGACAGACAAGACTAGACAGACAAGACTAGACAGACAAGACTAGACAGACAAGACTAGACAGACAAGACTAGACAGACAAGACTAGACAGACAAGACTAGACAGACAAGACTAGACAGACAAGACTAGACAGACAAGACTAGACAGACAAGACTAGACAGACAAGACTAGACAGACAAGACTAGACAGACAAGACTAGACAGACAAGACTAGACAGACAAGACTAGACAGACAAGACTAGACAGACAAGACTAGACAGACAAGACTAGACAGACAAGACTAGACAGACAAGACTAGACAGACAAGACTAGACAGACAAGAC